>BQNB010079904.1:0-30096 GCA_026074375.1 Tanacetum coccineum | reverse complement strand
ATATCAGTTTTACATATAAGTTCTCATAGTTGTCAAGTCGATTCAAAGAAAAGCTTTAAGGTTGTAAACCCTAGTACTAGTGAAGAGTACTCGTATTATTGATCTAATAATATTGGAGCGTTTGGTTATATCTTTGTTTGTTCAAGATTATTGTTTTATTCATAATACTTCTAGGTATTAAGGTGTAGATTCCGCATACACTTTAGTATACATATAAAGTTTCTACAACAAGTTATTTTAGATTTATCCAAGGTAATTTAACCTTAGACAACCTAAGGAATCGATCAAGGATTGGGATCAACAAAGGCATATCCAAGTTAGTGATGGTTTGGGTCCCCAAAAGAGACTAATTTTCTTACCTTATGTGCAGGGAAATCCACAGCAAGATTTAGAGGATCAAGGTGTGATTGACAGTGGATGCTCAAGGCACCTAACAGGGAACATGTCCTATCTTACTGACTTTGAAGAAATTGGTAGAGGATATGTTGCCTTTGGAGGTAACCCTAAAGAAGGGAAAATCACAAGCAGAGGTACAATCAAAACTGGTAATTTAGATTTTGAGAATATGTATTTTGTGAGAGAGTTATAGTTTAATCTCTTTAGTGTCTCACAAATGTGTGACAAAAAGAATAGTGTTCTCTTTAATGACACTGAATGTATTGTTTTATCTCCAAACTTTAAGTTAACTGATGAAAGTCATGTTTTACTTAAAGTTCCTAGAAAGAACAATATGTATAGTGTTGATTTAAAGAATATTGTTCCTAAAGAAGGTCTAACTTGTCTCTTTGCAAAAGCCACATCTGATGAATCTAAACTTTGGCATAGGAGACTTAGACACATAAATTTCAAAACTATGAATAAACTAGTTAAGGGAAATCTTGTAAGAGGTTTACCTTCAAAACTTTTTGAAAATAATCAAACCTGTGTTGCTTGTCAAAAGGGAAAGCAACATAGAGCTTCTTGTAAGTCCAAAACAGTAAGTTCAATCAGCCAACCTTTACATATGTTGCACATGGATTTGTTTGGTCTAACATTTGTAAAAAGCTTAATGAAAAAGATGTATTGCCTAGTTGTCACAGATGATTACAGTAGGTTTAGTTGGGTTTTCTTTCTAGCTACTAAGGATGAAACTAGTAGCATTCTTAAGTCCTTTATAACTGGAGTAAAAAATCTAATAGATCAAAGGGTTAAGGTAATTAGGTGTGACAATGGAACTGGGTTCAAGAATAAGGAGATGAATCAGTTTTGTAAAAGAAAAGGTATTAAAAGAATTTAGTGTAGCTAGAACTCCTCAACAAAATAGAGTAGCTAAGAGGAAAAATAGAACACTAATTGAGGTTGTTAGGACAATGCTAGCTGATTCTAAGCTACCTACTACTTTTTGGGCTGAAGCAGTTAATACTGCTTGCTATGTGCAAAATATGGTATTAGTAAATAAGCCTCATAATAAGACCCCTTATGAACTTTTTCTTAGTAGAAAACCATCTTCAGGCTTTATGAGACCATTTGGGTGTCCTTTACAATTCTCAATACCATAGATCACTTAGGCAAGTTTGATGGTAAGGCTGATGAAGGATTCTTTGTTGGGTACTTAATCAATAGTAAAGCATTTAGAGTATTTAGCAGTAGAACTAGGATAGTTGAAGAGAACCTGCATGTCCAGTTTAGTGTGAATACACCTAATATTGCAGGAAGTGGACCAAATTGGCTTTTTGATATTGATGCACTAACAAAGTCAATGAATTATAAGCTAGTTGTTGCAGGAAATCAGTCTAATGGTAATGTAGGTACAAAAGCATGTGATGATGCAGGTAAAGCTAGAATAGAGATAGTACCTGGCAAAGATTACATTCTGCTACCATTGTGGAATGCTAATCTACCATTCTCTAAAAGTTCAAAGAGTTCTCCTGATGCTAGATTCAAACCTTCAAGATATAATGAAAAGAAGGTTACTGAAGAACCAGGAGAATAAGGTGGTGATTCAAGTAAAGATAGTGAAATTAATGATCAAGAGAAGGAGGATAATGTTAATAGCACTAACACTGTTAATGTTGCTAGCACAAATAAAGTTAATGTTGTTGGTGCAAAAACAAGCATTGAACTTCTAGATGATCCAAATATGCCTGAATTAGAAGATATTGTTTATTCAGATGATGATGAAGATGTTGGTACAGAGGCTGACATGAACAATTTGGATGCATTTATGCCTGTAAGACCTATTCCAACTACAAGAATACACAAAGATCATCCAGTTGAACAAATTATTGGAGACTTGAATTTAGCACCTCAAACAAGAAGAATGACAAAGAATTTGGAAAAACATGGTTTGTTTAGTTCTGTTTAGCAAAGAATAAACCATAAAGACTTTCAAAATTGCTTGTTTGCTTGCTTTTTATCACAAGAAGAACCCAAAAAGGTAATTCATGCATTGAAGGATCCAAGCTGAATAAATGCTATGCATGAAGAGCTTCTACAATTCAAGTTACAAGAAGTTTAGACTTTGGTGGATTTACCAAATAGAAAAAGGGCTATTGGCACTAAATAGGTCTTTAGGAATAAAAAGGATGAAAGAGGAATAGTGATTAAAGATAAAGCAAGATTGGTTGCTTAAGGGTACACACAAGAAGAAGGGATTGACTATGATGAAGTCTTTGCCCCTGTTGCAAGAATTGAAGCAATTAGGCTATTTTAGCCTATGCCTCATTTAAAGACTTTGTGGTGTATCAGATAGATGTCAAGAGTGCTTTTCTTTATGGTAAGATTGAAGGGGAAGTCTATGTTTGTCAACCACTAGGATTTGAAGATCCAGACTTCCCTGACAAAGTATACAAAGTAGAAAAGGCACTTTATGGACTGCATCAAGCTCCTAGAGCATGGTATGAAACCTTGTCAACATATCTGTTAGACAATGGGTTTTAAAGAGGGACAATTGACAAGACTTTTTTTATCAGAAGTGTTGAGAATTAGAGCCTTCTACAACTTAATGCTGCTGGTTCAAGTTTGTGCTGCTGCTGAAGATTAGAGAAAACTGTCTAAGTCATTAGTGCTGCTAGTGTAATAGTTAGTGCTGCCAATACAAAGTTAGTACTGTCAGTTTATTAGTACTGTTAGTTATATAGCTAGTACTGTTAGTTATAATAGTTAGTACTGCTAAAGTGATATGCATGAGATATATTAGGAATAGATATGCATGATCACTTGACGTGTTTCGTAAGCCCATTAGAGTTTTCTTTGGTGTATAAAGGAACCCTAGCGCATAGATCTAGAAATCAGTTTTCATATTATTATTCATAGTTTGCATAGCAATCATAGTTAGTATTCATGGCTATTTTGTAATTCAAAATACTATTCAATATATAGAAAGTTTAGTAAAGATCTTGTTTTTACTGTTTCATTGTTCTTCTTAGTATTCCAAACTAGATTCCACATAGTTTGTGATATTCTCAATCTTAGTTTCTACTATAGTTGTCTTGGATCTATCCAATATAACTAAGCTTTAACAAGCTAAGTAAGATCTGTCAAGAAGGGATCAACAAGTGGCATCAGAGCTTGTTGAGAAACTCTTAATAAGAAGAACACTATATCTATACAAGATCTCATAATCAAAGAGATGATGGAATCACAGTCAAAAACTTCCCAAACTGTGTCTGCACTAAAACTTCCAGTACTTAAAACTAGAGACTATGATTTATGAAGCATAAGAATGGAGCAATATCTTACTCACACTGTCTTTCTCACACTGATTATGCATCTTTGGAGAGGTTATTGTGATTGGTGATGCAACTTGCTGTTGCAATCAGCTTGTGCTGAAGGTCTCATGCCACCTAAAAAATATAAAAACAAAAGGTGGCAAGATAGAATGAATTGAAAGCAAAATAGCAATATGTTGTTGGCCATTCTGATGTAGCCCACCCTATGAAGTTTCTTGGAATCAAGGGATGCAAGACATTATTGAAAGCAATCATGACCTAGATTTGGAGGCAATAAAGAATCAAAGTAAATGTAGAGGGCACCATTCTGAAGCAGCAATATAAGAATTTTTACTGCATCAAGATCTAAGGACTGGATAAAACACTTGATACTGTTTCAAAAACTCATTCATCACTATTAGAAATTCTTGGTGAGTTATCTATCAGGAAAATGCAAATCTTGAAGGTGCTGAGATGTATCATCAGGCTTGGACATATTACTTTATTCATGAGGATATAAAAATCTTTGTTATAGGGACACAATGAGCATGGATGATTTGATAAACAACAATTGTAGGTGTATGAAGCTGAAGATTAAAAGCCAATCACGCTCAAGATCATAAACTCTCAGATAATGGCTTTTGTATCTTCAGAATAAAATAGCTGTACCAAATGAGCTGTTAAATACTGCTCATGAAGTTTTTATGTAGTTCACAGGGAAAGTTCTTCCTTAACTTATGTTGATGATGTCATGTTTTACTTCTTTGCTAATCAATCTAATAGTTTACAATTGGCTTATAAAGATTAGAGCAAATTGTTATTGCACTGATCTTGAAGAGTTGGTCTTAAATGGCAGGTGGCCAGCTTACTATGAGGGTGAAAGTGATTCTTAAAGATAGACAGGAAGAAATCTAAATTTTAATGGCAAAGAAAATTGTGGCTTTGATAAGTCAAGGTTGAATGTTAAAACTGCTAGAGGTGAGGTCACTTGCTAAGAATGCATGCACCAAGGAATCTAGGAGTAGATATGGAGATGCTCCAAAAAGGATTCGCACCAGTAGACGAATCCTACAAATGCCTTGGTTGTTCAAGATGGGATAGGTGGTTATGATTGGAGCTTTTAGGCTAAAGAAGGACTCACAAACTTTCCTCTAATGGCCTATACATTCTAAGGCTCATCAAGTTCAACAAGTTTAGACTATGAGGTACATACTTGCTGTAAAGATTGCTTAAAATCATATGAAACTCTTCAAAATAGTATGATCAACAGCGTGATGCTCTTAATAAATCTATCTAAAATTTATAGGTTATCAAATTGGATTATGAATCATTTAGAAGCTAGATAGATGTTATTGAAAAGAATGAAGCTGTTTATGAAGAAGGTATTGGCTTATTTAATGTATGATGTCCAAGTGAAAGATATCTCTATCAAGACCTTAAAATCTCGTTAGAGTAGCTTTAAAAGAGGGAAAGATAATTTGAAACTTAAACTAGAAAAATTTTGAAGAAATCATCAAAAGAATATTACTAAATTGATAAATAGTCAAATAAGTGCTAAAGACAAAGATGGTCTTGGTTATGATAGTCAAATGAATGAGAGTGAAGTGGTTAATAGTGTGTTTAACAGTAAAGAAAGTGATGTGGATGGGGGGGGGGGGGGATGATTCTAGTAAATGATTATTCAAAATAGGTAACGGGTTTCATGCAGTTCACACTCCCTACTTTGGGAACTAATGTCCTCAAGAACTGACATATCCTTTGAAGGTTTGATGACTTCTGTCTATAAGGCTAAAGTAAGTGAAACTATTACTATTGCATCTAAAACCAGTAAGGATAGTTTAGAAAATCTTAAAACTGTTAGGCTTAGTGCTCCTATCATTGAAGAATGGGACACTGATAGTGATAATGATAGTGTGTTTAGACCTAAATCTGATCAGACAAAACCAAAGTTTACAAAAATCAATTTTGTCAAATCTGGTGAGAATGTAAAATCTGTTAATAAGGAAAACACACATAGGCAAGTAGAGTATCCCAGGAAAAGTCAAAGTCCTAGGGGTAATAGAAGAAACTGGAATGGGATGATGACTCAGAAACTAGGGAATGGTTTTGAGTTTATAAAGAAAGCTTGTTTTGTATGTGGAAGTTTCAACCATTTAATCAAATACTGTGATTTTCATGACAATAAAATGATAGAAAAACCAGTGTTGAATAATAAGGGAAGGGTTACTGGTCAAAAGGAAATTAGACCATTATGGAACAATGCTTAGAGGGTGAACCACCAAAATAAATTGACTCACCCACATACTAAAAGGAATTTTGTTCCAACAGCAGTTGCAACAAAGTCAGGACAAGTGCAGCTAATGCTGCTAAGCAAAGCTCTCCAAGAGCAGCAACATCAATTAGTATTGCCAGGCCTGTTAATACTTCTGCCCCTAAACCAAAAGTGAAGGATGCATTACCCATAACATATTCTTATTTTAAAGCACATTCACCAGTAAGAAGGGCTTTTAACCAAAAATCAGCACCTAAAACCAATAATTTTAATGAAAAAGTTAATACTGCTAGGGTTAACAATGTAACTACTGCTAGGCCAAAAGCAGTAGTTAGTGTCTTAAGAAATTTACGGTATTTTTATAAATAACTCTTATATAAATAAATTGTACGATATACGCAAAGGGATGGTGAGCATATATATTAAATAAATATATCGTATATATATTATATATAATATATATAATATATATCTGTATGGTGCCATGTAAGCACTTAATGTAACAAGTAATGAAAGCAAGTAAGCAAGTAGTGTGTATGCACTTTGAAAATGTTTGATGTGATGCAATGTTTGTGAAAACGGTTATAGTCTAGGGTAAAATATGCAACCTAGTTCTCTATAACCAGTGCTCTGATACCAATCTGTAACACCCCCAAATGGGTCACGCAGCAGAACATTGTCCGGGAGCGTTACTTCACAATACAATAGCACAAGATACAAGAGAACGACCTTTAAATGTGTCGTTTAAAAAGTAATCTCATTGATTTTCTTGAAATTGATATAACATTTGTCCCATAATTGCATCACAATGAATAGCTTGAAAACAATACAACGAGATTTGATCATTTGTATGCAAGTCGAAAATCCATGAATGAAATCTTGTCAATTTAGACTCCAATGCACATCAGTAAACCAAGCATCTAATTCACCTAAGAAAAACATGCTTAAAAACGTCAACATAAAGTTGGTGAGTTCATAGGTTTATTTAAATATAAACGAAAAATCAAATGAGTAAATTTCCCTACTGTATCAACACAGTAACATGTAAAACGGTTAGTGACTACTGTCTCCCTACAGTATCATAAAATGCGCTTAAGTATAAACGTGGGAAACCAAAGATTCGTAAAACATGCATGACTATTCAATCCCTTATAATAGCCACAAAAATGTATGTTTAATTGTTGGATCGCAATTTCCTAAAGTGTGTATTGCCTAGCAATAGTACATGTGAGCATGACCATCGTATCCCATACAATGGTCATCTCTTGTGATTGCGATTACACCCCTAAGTTCATGAAACTGCACGTAGACTTATATGTATGCCACTTTATTTCAAGGCACGGTGATTGTTCTTGAGTATGTTGTACTGGCCCTGAGGCCTCAGGCCAGAAATGATCCGACATGTTATAACGTTCGTTCCCGGTGATAGCTAGTCACCCGAACGGGGGTCGTCAATCCCGAATAGATCTATTTTATAACATTCGCGCTTACCCTCCGAGTAAGTAACAGTTCATGCAACCTAAGCTAATCCATAATCATATGAGTGAAAATTAAAGTTGTTGCGTCCATAAATGAAAACAAGTATTGTATCTCGACGCGAGATATGTGAATGAGTATGGAAATCAACCAAGTTATGCGTTTGTAAACATTATGAACGAGTAGTAAATGAACACGTACGAGTTAAATCAACCACGTAAGTGAATTTGTAAAAGTAATGTTCTCACCCATAAATATAAATGTAAAACAAGTAAAACATGGGGCTATGAAACTCACCTTGAGTCAACCGATGAATAGGATGATAATCGCCGAACGAAATACGAGCACAAAATTCTAACCGTGACCTAAATAAATAACGACGTGTCTTAATGCCAAAATAAAAGTAAAATAATGCATATGCTGGTTTTAGAAAGTTAATACCATAATGTCTCAAAGCCCTAAATCTTCATTTTCTTTGATTAACTTTATATATTAAGTTACATGTCATTAACCCAAAGTGCAAGGGCTATAATTATTAGATATCAAAACATCAAGGGCCGTTAGTAAAAATGATTTTGAAATAACAACACTTCGCGTGTTGGATGAGTACGGACATTGACTTATGTACTCTTTTTTTCTCCTGTGTTTCTTCTTAACAACACTAACATGGAAATATACATTTTATTGATAAACCACTTTTGTGCCATTTTGTATTACAACAAAACCAGAAGAAGATAAGTATGATTTAAAGGATGCTATGAAATGATGCCGTAAATATCATGCTCATTTTCAAACGCTAGCGGCATGCATACAACATCTAGTTTTATTTTTGATTCAACTAAAAAAACAACCATCATACCCTAACTATCATGTCCAACGAACCAAACGAACTAGAAACAGTTGATACCTCACGGGCGATGTACGAACGAAGGAGGATCTGGACGTTATCGCCGTGGGATGTACGAACTCGTCGGAGCAATAGTGCTCTCGCCTGGAAACCGTGTAACTTGCCGGAAAAATGTACAAATAAAACCTTTAGCCTACGTTCTTCCTTCCTTGTTGACAAAAGTGAACACTAGCTTATTGTTGCTTCCTCCCCTGTTTTCATCTTTTTAAACCGTTCATATCTCGCTAGAAACCTCAACTCGAAAGTGAAAGAATATGGCCGTAAATCTCCTTCTCGAAAACAACCCGACTAAAACAAAAGAACGAAAATGAAAGCTTTAGGAACCGCTAGAAATTGGGTTTGGGTTTGCGTTGAGTGGTGCAGTTGAGTGGTATGACAAAGTGTGTGTTTATTTATAGTAACTTGCTTGGTCAAAAACTGTACGCATAAAACGTGCTCATCGCGAACAAAAGTAAAGGACAAAAACATAACAGAAAATAAAGATGATGAACTGGAAAATAATAGTAGAAAGGAAATGAGTTGTTAAGAGTAGTAGTAGTGAGCAAAACACGTACAAAAACGTAGATCAACTTGAGTAGGTCAAGATTGGAATTTGGATCATATTCGAGCAACCAACAACCTAGGCTATGACACAGCTAACATTTCCTTAAAAGCGTTACCTAGAAGTCGGTTGAGTGCCAACGCTCTAACCACGACTCGAACTTTAAACCACACGAACCCAGCTGAACCTAATACGAACCATGCACTACCCTACTTGACCAATCAACTCTGCCCAGAAAAACCCGAGTGTGATATCCATGTTACCATTGCATGCGATGGAGAAGAAATCTTAAGTTAGTGAAGTTTGTGTTGACTATGTATCTTTGTGGTGTCAAACAAGAAGTAAAGGAGACAAAGAAAAAGCAAGTGTAAGTGTGTAAGAAGTGTTAACTTATGTCTCTTATTATAGCCCAAGTCTTGAAAGAAAACCACTTAAATCAAACCATGGATTGGAAATAAGGGTGCACGGTTTTGGACTAGTTTAGGGTACGGGTTTTAGGTTTAAATACTGTTAGGGTGTAAGTAAAAGTCAAGGAGTGTGTAAGAATGCATGGACATGTAAGAATGAGATTGTGATTTGATCTTCAATCATGTACATTTGTCTACTCTAACACCTTGAGAACGGCTGAAATATGAAAGCAATGCCAAGGGGACATGAATTGGACTGTAACTCTATGGATAAAGCTTATGAAAATCCCTTGGTTTATAGTTAATATTATTTAAGTGTGAGTGGGATTAATAGAATTTAATTTAGAATATGTTTGTGTGTAGTGAACACGGCCACAAGACTAAAATGGGTAAACATGATTAAATTTTTGGGGTATTGACTCGCGTTTTCTTACACCTTATTATATATAAATAAACATAAACATATATAAATATATAACAAGGATCAAGACCCACAAATCAAGAAACCAAGCAGTATAGAGTGTTCCCGGGTCGTTATGTCACAACGAGGCTAGAAATGGAAAATCGAAAGACGATTGATGATTTGTGTTTGAATATGACAAGGAATGATTTGGCACTAACACTGAATAAGCAAATGCACATAAAAATAAACAAAGAACATAAGCTGGAACAAGAATAAAAGCTAGAAATGGCAAAAACACTTAAAACTTTTACACTAAAACACAAATAAGCTCAAATAAACTTAAGACAAATTTTAAATATGTAAACTAACGACTAAATAAGCAAATACAAGAAGCAATTAAGCTAAATTAACAAGATAAACACAACAGTACTAACAGTATCAACTACCAGTACTAACTTGGAGTTAGTACTGCTAGCTTTGAGTTAGTACTATTAGTTTAAAGGTAGTACACGCTAGCTAACAAAACTCAAAGAAACAATAAATAAGCAAACAAGCTAAAACAGAAGTTCCACTAACCTTAATAAGCACTTAGTAATAGGAATAAGCTACTAGAATAAACCAAAATGATAAAAAAGCTAGAAAACTAAAACTGATACACTATTGAAAATATTTTGAAAAGGAAAATAAACTTAAATAAGCTTTCTCCTAAAGACAGTAAAGGAAAATGGTTTAATCTACTCTAAAAAGCTAAAGGGATCTTAAATAAGCAGAAATAATAAGCTGGTAAGCTAAAATGAACCACCAGTACTAACAGTTTTGACTAACAGTACTAACTTGGAGTTAGTACTGCTAGCTTTAAGTTAATACTGCTAGTTTTAAATTCCCAAAAATGAACTAGCAGTACTAACTTGGAGTTAGTACTGCTTGTTCAAAACAGCCTTTAACATTTCCAAAAATCATTTTTATTTCAAACTTATTAAAAACAGATTATCAAATAACAAATTAAAGCACTTAAGAGCAGACTTTAATCAAGAATAAGCAATAAATAAGCACAATAAGCACTTCTGCATTAAATAAGAAATGTAAGAAAAAGAGAGAGACTTACAAAACCCTTGCTCAAAACAGGGTCAAATAATGAATCTACAAGCTCTAGCTTGCATAAAACAAGCTAGTGAGAGTCCATAAGCCCATCCAGAACTGGCTTATCATCCATAACATAAGCTGTGGTATATTTGAGAGTGATATTTGTGATTTTCTCTTAACTACTTAACTTTTTATCTTTACTTAATGAAAACAGCTTATAAGTAAGCTGTGGTGAGAGCTTTTTGAACACAAAACAATATGATTAAGAAACTTAACACTGGTATTGTAAATTGACTTAAAAACTTCAAACTTGCATTAATCTTGAAAGTGTTACAAAGCTGAAAGTAAAAAGCTGTAAATGACTTTGAAATTTAAACTAAGATTAAAAACTAATTAGTTACTAAAAACTAAAAACTAGATGCCTCAAAGGCTTACAAAAAGCTCTATTTATAGCCGAAGTCCCCGGCCCCCCCCCCCCAAACCCCCCCCCCCCGTCTTGGACTTTCAGCTTGTGCTTCTTTGGAGAGCAAAAACGAAGTGTGCTTGTTGTGTGAGGTAAGTCCTAAAGCAAATCCCAGCCTTCAAATTCATTTGTGCTTCTTTGGAGAGCAATCTCAGCCATTGAAGATACTTGGGAAAGGTGAGGGATTGCCCAACATGCTATTATACAATTGGGATGGTTAGTAGGGTGGATGAAATGATTTTGGCTAGGGTGTCGAGTGGTTTTGCAAGGGAGATGGTATGGGAGGACATACAAGTTGTAACTGGGTTTGTTGGGCGGGAAATGAGGCTTTTGGGGAAGTAGGCAGTATTGGTCCCCTAAAGTCTTATAACTTAAATGTAATCTCTGCCCGTGGCAGTTTATAGTCCCTCATCTTGTTATTTTAGTAATACAACTTTTGAGGCTTGGCAGTTTTAGTCCCTAAAGTTGTATTTTCTTCATTTCGATGACTTTTGACTTTGTCCTTTCCATTCCTGCTTGGTTTTGTTTGCTTTTTGGCCTTTCTTTTTGTTCTTTTGGTTGAATTACCGTTTCCTGCACAATACAATGCAAACATACGGAATACAATGTATTTTTGTACGTTTTTAGTCGTTTCACGATCGTTTAGAATGGAAAAATTGTATGTGTAAGTAAGCCCATACCAAAAACCCCCATACTAAGGTATTGCCATGTCCCACCAAATGTTATGAAGTAAACACATAAGAAAAACTAAGAATCTCGATCCCCCTTGACTAATTACCTCGAAAAGTAGCAAAGCGTTCGCCAAGGGAAACTGAAGAATCAATAGCTTCGACAAGTCCCGTTTTCACCATTTTTGATATGTACACTAACTATCCTAATATTTTTGGATTTTTCTTTTTCTTTCTTAACTACCTGCTTGACTTCCTTATTTTAACAGCACTGGGACCATAGAATGAGAAAAGGCGTCCATATAATAATCTACGGAAGACCGACGGATTAAATTCATCATCCCCATTTTTCCACTAGCTCCAAACCAATCAATAAACAAGAGAATTTTACAATATAAGTCCAAATGTAATTCACTCATACTATGAATGATGAACTATTTCTCCCAACATGGATATATGATAAAATGATGCACTCAATTCAACTCCAACCATAGGCAACTTATTTCCAAAGTCGTAATTCAAGAAGAATCACGACTCAAGACCTTGTAACTTGATTTTAAAGAGGAAAATTTAACTTGAAGAACCTTTTGCAACATCTTCTCATCATAATCATAAGTTCTCACAGCTAGGAATGCGTTGCTTAGTTTGAACACCTACCTAGGCCTCGCTCCCTAGTAGGATATCACAACCAACGACCGGTGTTCTTAGTTTTGAAAACCCACCCCGTTGCTATCGTTAGCGGGAAAATCACATCACACCTTCCTTCCTAATATGTCCAAGTGATAGGTTTCTTAGTGGATTGACCCTCACCTAGACCTCGCTTCCTGGTAAGATATCACAGCACACCAAATCCCTAGAAGTAAAGATGTCTTAGTTTGAACCCCCACCTTGTGGTTAGCGGAGTGGGATACCACGACACATCTTTTACTTGCTCCATATACTCAAATGTATGCTTCATTGGCATAATCTCAATATTCATCAATTTTTCATCCAAAATACATATCATGCATCTTTGGCATTTTATCTTTCAATATACTAAGAACAGAAAAAAACCTCGTTTTAAAGAATCATGTTACAAATTTGAAGCTTTTTCTAAAAACATCGATTGACTATTTTGAATTGAAAGAGCCACGTTATGATTAGGATTTAGAATGCTAATGGGAGAAAAAGCCACAAGTTACTCATATAAGTTTTAGAAGAATCTTGCTCAGCACATAAACTTATATTTAACTCTATCACTTCTTATTCTTCACCTCGTGAAAGCTTAGCCTACAGTTACGGAACTAGCTAGGGCTCAACACGCCCGATCGAGTCAAAAATTATTCTCATTCTACCCATTAGGAAAGCCGAAACTGTGACAAAACACTTATATATTTTGATCTTAAAAAAAATTTCATTTTTTTTTTGGTATTTTTGCAAAAATTTGGTGGTAAAAACGGAATTACGTGACAACAACGGCTGCAGGCAAAATCAAATCGAAGATCCCCCCCCCCCCCATACTAGAATTAAACATCGTCCTCGATGTTTTGAAAGGGGTTCCTACGTAAATCTAAGGCCGTTTATTAAGTGTGCCAAAAGATAAAAACGTTAGTCGATTAGATTTGGATACTGGATTCCCAAAATGAAGCTGAGGATGTGAAACTCTTGTGATGAAAGATAAAACTGAGAGCACGAGAGTCTTCACAATCCGGGCAATCCTGGATAATTACAACACAAACACGAAACACGGGTAATGGAAGAGGCGAGCCTCCACACAACAAGAAAACACTTATTCATTTCTACATAATACTATGATAAGCATGGGGTGCCTCCCACGAAGCGCTTGTTAAGGTCACTATGCTTGACCCCTTCCCTGAATTTATTGGACATTTGGGATTTTGGAATCCGGGACTACCAATTTAGTAACGACCCCCCAAAGTAGTTCTTATAAACGATGACCATAATCACTTTGAAATTGGCCCAGAGTTTTGAGATAAACTCGAAGGGGCCGTAACGGGAAAACTGTGTGATGTGAATGGTTCGCGTGACCAGCTGGGGGTGTTTTTAAAAAGCTTTCTTGAGAAAATCTATAATCTAGAGTTTAAGAGGAGGTACTCGATCACCAACGTTAAAACGCGGTTCTTGATCTTGGAGTACGAGAATCCTCCTATGGTCCCTTATTCTTATAGATCAAAGAGTTCTCATAAGCTTTTTTTCAATCACGGAGCTCATAAAGTTCATTCACTGAAACTTTCCTATGGTCACCATCGGTTTTTGAGATCAAAGTTTGTATGTTTGTTAAGGCCCAGTAGGCCTTGTGTTTCTAACTGCAATTGGCAGATGGGCAGGCTTTTCCGTAAACCAGCTTATATGGAAGTACACCCAATGAGGTGGTTTGTAATCGTGCGGAAAGCCCATAAAGCATCATCGAGCTTATCTGACCAAGAGGGTAGCGGTTTATTCGCCTACGGTCCTTTCAAGATTCGTTTCAAAACCACGATTGGTATTACCTAAACTTGTCCACTTGTTTGTGATGATACGCAGTGAGAGACGATTAAGTGACTCCGTATTTAAGCATGACCTTTGCAAATTGGTCATTACAAAAATGGGTTCCGCGATCACTTATGATTGCACGAGGGCACCAAATCTGGCGAAGAGAGATTTAAAAATTTATGTCAAAAAACTCGTGCGTCATTGGTGGGGAGCGCTTGCGTTCAACCCGTTTGAAAATAATTCAACGACACGAGGATGTATATGTTGCCTTTGTGATGATGGGAATGGCCCTAGAAACAAACAGTCCAATGCCCCAGACGACAAAGATTTCACAAACTAGGATAGACTTTGTGGCATCTCGTCCCCCGTTGTGAAATTTTTTCCTTGACGCTGCAATGAAGTTGCAGTTTTTAACCAACACATGGGCTTCTTTGTAATTGTGGCCAAAAGACTCCGGAATCAAAGACTTTCCTTGCTGAGAAGTTTAGCACCGTGATGTCCACCGGTGGGACCATCGTGGCAAGCCATGAGGATGTCATGGGCTTCTTTGCCAAAAACACAACGTCGAATAACTTGATCCGCACAGATTTTAAACAGAAAGGGATCTTCCCAGAAATAATGCTTCACGTCTTTGAAGAATTTTCTTTTCTGCTGGGTTGACATCCCTTTGATCACAAAATTTCCCGCATGGTAGTTTGCGATGTCAGCAAACCATGGGGTACTTGCATCAAGAGCATCAATCGAACTAAGAGTTTCAAGAGGAAACTTTTCATTTATCTCCTTTGGATCGAGCTCATTCTCGTGAGGATTCTCTAATCGTGATAGATGATCAGCCGCTAGGTTCTCAGCTCCTTTCGTGTCAACTACATCAAAGTCGAACTCTTGAAGGAGCAGAACCCATCGGAGCAATCTCGCCTTAGAATCTTTCTTAGCAAAGAGATACTTGAGGGCGGAGTGATCCGTATAAAATAGTGCATTTGTTCATGACAAGGTAAGATCGGAATTTTTCGAATGCGTACACCACGGCAACATTTTCTTTCTCTGCGTCGTGTAATGTGATTCCGCCTTCATTCATTGTTTTACTTGCATAATGTATAGGCCGGAAATGTTTCTCATGACGTTGCCCCAAGACTGCACCTAAGGCGAAATCGCTTGCATCGCACATAAGTTCAAATGGTTCATTCCAGTCTGGGGCAATCAGGATTGAGCCTCGGTTAGATTCTTTTTGAGAGTGTTAAATGCTTCAATACACTCTTTGGAGAAATAAAACGGAGTCTCTTTTTCAAGCAAATGGGTCATGGGACGGGCTATTTTTGAGAAATTCTGGATGAATCTTCTATAAAACCCGGCATGCCCAAGAAAACTACGGACACCTTTTACAGTAGTCGGGTGAGGGAGCTTGGCGATAACGTCAATCTTAGCTCGATCGACCTCAATTCCCGACTTGGAGATTTTATGTCCAAGAACAATGCCTTCCTTAACCATGAAATGGCTTTTCTCCCAGTTTAGAGCTAAATTGGTGTCTTCACACCGCTTAAGCATCTTTTCTAAATGGGTTAGGCATGTAGAGAAAGAACTTCCAAAAACTGAAGTCATCATAACCACAACCATCGTTTTTTCGATCATGTCGTGGAAGATTGCCATCATACATCTCTGGAATGTGCCTGGTGCATTGCAGAGGCCAAAGGGCATGCGGCGATAGGCAAATGTTCCGTATGGGCAAGTAAATGTTGTCTTTTCTTACTCATTTGGGTCGAATGGGTATTTGAAAATAACCCGAGAACACATCGAAAAACAATAGTAATCGGTTCCCCGCAAGCCCTCTCCGAGTCACTTGGTCCATGAATGTAAGATGGAAAAAATGGTCTTTTCGGGTGGCTTCATTCAACTTTCGGTAGTCAATGCATACCCGCCATCCTGTAACTAATCGAGTTGGGGATCAACTCATTTTGCTCAATTTCACTACGGTAAAACCACCTTTCATTGGTACACAGTGTAACCGGGGCTTACCCAGGACTAACCAAGATAGGGTAAATTAATCCAGCGTCAAAAGTTTATTCAACTTCCTTTTTTATGACATCGTAGATTTTTTTGGTTTTTAACCCGTCCCTGATGTTGGACCGCTGGTGTGTAGTCCTCTTCCCATTAAAATTTTTGTAAGTACAAAATTCCGGGTTCATACCCTTAATATCGGAGAGTTTTTCCAGCGTATGGTTCGCTTGTTGGTACTTGCAACACCTTTATGAGAGTCGGCTTTCTTCCTGGACACACAAATCTTTACACTGAAGACTGGCAACTTGTTGTTACCCTCCCAAAATGCATATTCGAGTGGGAGGTAAGTCCTTGAGCTCGACCTCGGAAGGTTCATCAATTGATGTTTCATCGGTTTTGGCTTCACAAATCTTAAGTTCTTTTCTAACCTCAGGAAAATAATTTGCATGATTTGGAAGTGGTGGTAAGGGCTCACTATTTAGGATAGCTTCGAGAAGAAGAATGTCCTTCTCGAGATCACATTCGGCATCATCAATTCCTGACTTATACGAAGTATCAGAAAGTTCAGCCTCGATTTCTTCAAGAATGAAATCACTACGCCTCAGAAGGAGTGAGGGTGGGAGAAGTGGGTAACAACAATTGTTCAAAGGAAGAGTGAAAATTTCATTTGCTAATACTTTTCGAGAAAACCTAAATCTTCTTGAGAAGAATTCCTCACAAGCTATATCAAAAAAGTCGACCTTGTTAACTATTCTTGGCATTGAAAGGAGCAATTTTCGTATCTCCCTACTTTGAAAGTCACGGATAGGTCATCATGTCCTTAAGGTCATCATATATCACCGTGACATCAATCAAGGCTCTTGCCGTTCTTAAATGGTCTTCCTAAAATCAACGGACACTAGGGTCGTCATCATAGTCAACTACCACAAAATTCTGCTGGAAAAATAGAAAGGTTCCAACCTTCACAAAAACATCTTCGGCTATGCCGGTGGGAGTGGAGGTCGATCGGTCGGCTAACTCGAGTATCATCCTAGTTTTGGTCAGTCTTTGGAGATTAAGCTTTTCAAAAATGGAGAGTGGCATTAGATTGATGCTTGCACCGAGATCGGCCAGGGCCAAGCATTCATCCAACTCTGGGAAATCACATGGTATCAGAAATCTACCCGGGTCTCCTAATTTTTCAGGAAATGTCTTTAGGATGACTGCCGAGCAATTTTCATTAACCGGTGTTTTGGTTAATTCCAAGATCTTGTCTTTGTTGTTCAAAAGCTTTCTGAACATTGGTGCAAACTTAGGCATGTGCAAGGAGCATCTGCGAAGCAACATCACGATGTGGAGATTCCGAAAAATTTCCATGAATTTCAAAGCTAAAAGGTCGTCCTTTTCGCGGACTTTCTCCTTGTTTACCCTAGATGGATATGGTAAAGTCGTTTTGGTTCTAGGCATGACAACTGGTTCATCAACTTGGACTATTGAGGTTGGAACGTCCTTTGGTATTTTGACAGAAGCACCGTGGTCCTTTGTCACCGTCGTTCCACTTCCATCACCGTAAGGTGAATAAGAGGTCCATCATATGAAACACCGCTATCCTGGTGGTGATTGCTTTCAATTTACCCTTCGGGTTAGCAATGGATTTTTGCTAGGAAGAGAACCCGAAATTTAACGTAGAATCTTGTTTGGAATTCCACCTAATCTTGGTGAGCAAGTCGGTGATGTTGTCATATGGGTTTTGCATGTTATGCATAACCGCTTTCATTAGCATTGACATAGCTTTCAAAATTAGTATTTGACACACCCGAACCTTTCTGGCGGCTGGAGCTTGTAAGATGGGTGTTGATTACCCCGGGGTTGAAACATTGGGGCTATGTTTGTTTAACCTGGGGTCTTTGGGATTTTGACCCTGGTTATAGCCATTCCCACGGTTTTGGTTCTGGTTCCAACGATTCTGATTGTTGGCTTGGTTGTTGTGTTGCATGGGAGGAAAACCGGGTGGTCTGATTTGGTTTGCCATAGGTGGCGGACGGTAACCGGAATTTCCTTGGTTGAAATTTGCTGCGGCAGCTTGCGAGACGTATTCTTGGATATTGTCACGATAAATGTTGCCATTGGTGGCTGGACAATTTTGGTAAGAATGACCACCCCCGCAAGTTACACAACTTTGCTCGACTGCTTTTACAGGAGCGGGAGCTGGAGTTTGGTTTTTCTTATCGAGAATCAATGCTCTAACCATATCTTTCGCCAGCAAACATCAGATGAACAGCTGGTTGTAGAAGACTCGTACTCACTTTTGAAACAAAGCCTTGCTTCTGTGATTGATGAACTTTGGACTTGCCTCATCGATGATTATTAGGGCATTCTCGAGGCACTTTAACCAAAAAGTTACCACGGCACAGCAGCGGAGTTCAATGAATCTTGATCATTTGAATTTAAGTGGGATTATAGAATGTATCGATTTGATGCAATTCTAAAAACCCATGATGCGGCATCCCCTAAGAAGATCATTGAATCGGTCCCATGCTTCGTAAAACTTCATCAAAATTTTTGTTGAAATCTTGTGATTCATTTCGAAGATTTTGTTTTTTATAGGGAGGTAAGAATTTGTTAATGAATTTCGAAAACAAGATCGATCCAAGTAAGAATTGATTGAGGGGGCTCTTTTTCAAGCCAAATCCTGGCTGCGCCCTCGAGGGAAAATGGGAAAAGCATAATCTTAACCGACGTACTCGGGACATTTGGGAACTTCATCGTAGAAGTGATCTTGTTGAAATATCGGATGTAGGCATGTGGGTCTTCTTTATCATGTCTAAAAAATTGCTTGTTTTGAACAAGATTAAGTAGACCATGCTTGATCTCAAAGTTGTTCGCATATCAATTACGGAACTACGATCGCCATCCTCTTACCCACGGTGGGTAGCTATCGAGCAATGCGCCAATATGTACGATTATCAGCCAATCGTTAACAATGGGAGTGATTGTTATTTGGCAAACTTAAATTTGGTGAATTCAACAGACGTCTTGTCGGACTTGTAGTTGTCGATTCTAACGTTGCTATGAGAACGAGTGCGCATGCACAAAATAGAAATATAAAAAGAAAATTTACACAAAATATTTTTGTTTTTTGTTTTTTTTTTGTTTTTTTTTTTTTCATGAGTATTTCACAATGTATTTAACCGGACAATGAGAAAGGACAACTTCTACCAAATAATCTACTGTTACTTCACGGTAACTCTCAAAAAGATAAACGCACAGGTGAGCGGAGGAGTAGGAATAGCGCGAAGCTTATTTCTCCTTTCGGGTCGTAGTTCCTAGGAACAACCCTCCTTATACCCACTTTATAGTTTGTTTAACTTTTCAAGGTGAGCCGTATGTCGTAAGAGACCAACAAATGTAAGTTATTGAATCTTTTGTAGTCGAGTTGGAACACAACAATTCACCGTAATTATAATGAAAATACCTCTATTGAGAATAATAGATTTATGGTATATTTACCAATTTGTTGTATTTTATTTCTTTATTCTGAAAATGTTTTTTATATTATTTCGGGTTTTATTTTTGTTTTTAGATGATAATTATACTAATAAAAGAAAGTGAAAAATATTTTTGTACTTTTTATATATATATTTTTATAGAAGAAAATATTCACAGATTTAAACATAAATTTTTAAACGTAACGATATTCCTTTGAAGCCTCTCCGGCAGCGGCGCCAAAATTTGACTCGCGTTTTCTTACACCTTATTATATATAAATAAACATAAACATATATAAATATATAACAAGGATCAAGGACCCACCAAATCAAAGAAACCGAAGCAGTAATAGAGTGGTTCCCGGGTCGTTATGTTCACAAACGAGGTCTAGAAATGGAAAATCGAAAGACGATTGATGATTTGTGTTTGAATATTACAAGGAATGATTTGGCACTAACACTGAATAAGCAAATGCACATAAAAATAAACAAAGAACATAAGCTGGAACAAGAATAAAAGCAGAAATGGCAAAAACACTTAAAACTTTTACACTAAAACACAAATAAGCTCAAATAAACTTAAGACAAATTAAATAAGCTAAACTAACTCTAAATAAGCAAATACAAGAAGCAATTAAGCTAAATTAACAAGATAAACACAACAGTACTAACAACAGTACTAACAGTATCAACTACCAGTACTAACTTGGAGTTAGTACTGCTAGCTTTGAGTTAGTACTGTTAGCTTAAGGTTAGTACTGCTAGGCTAACAAAACTCAAAGAAACAATAAATAAGCAAATAAGCTAAAACAGAATTCTACTAACCTATAATAAGCACTTAGAAATAGGAATCAGCTACTATATAAACCAAAATGACAAAAAATCTAGAAAACTAAAACGATACACATTGAAAATATTTTTGAAAGGAAAAATAAACTTAAAAAGCTTCTCCAAAAGACATAAAGGAAAATGTGGTTTAATCTACGCTAAAAAGCAAAGGAATCTTACATAAGCCGAAATATAAGCTGGTAAGCTAAAATGAAACCACCAGTACTAACAGTTATGACTAACAGTACTAACTTGGAGTTAGTACTGCTAGCTTTAAGTTAATACTGCTAGTTTTAAATTCCTAAAAATAAACTAGCAGTACTAACTTGGAGTTAGTACCGCTTGTTCAAAACAGCCTTTAACATTTCCAAAAATTCATTTTTTATTTTCAAACTGATAAAGAAACAGATCTTATCAACAACAAATTAAAGCACTTAAAGCAGACTTTAATCAAAATAAGCAAATAAATAAGCACAATAAGCACTTCAGCAGTAAATAAGAAATGTAAGGAAAAGAAGAGAGACTTACAAAACCCATGCATCAACAGGGTCCAATAATGACATCTACAAGCTCTAGCTTGCATAAAAACAAGCTAGTGAGAGTCCATAAGCCCATCCAGAACTGGCTTATCATCCCATACATAAGTTGTGTATATATGAGATGATATTTTGTGATTTTTCTCTTAACTACTTAACTTTTTATTTTTACTTAATGAAAACAGCTTATAAGTAAGCTGTGGTGAGAGCTTTTTGAACACAAAACAATATGATTAAGAAACTTAACACTGGTATTGACTTAAAAACTTCAAACTTGGCATAGTCTTGAAAGTGTTACAACGGTTCTTTTTTTTTTCTTGAAAGTAAAAGCTGTAAATTGACTTGAAAATTTAAAACTAAGATATAAAAACTAATATAGTTACAAAAAACTAAAAACTAGTTTGCCAATCAAAGGCTTAACAAAAAGCACTCTTAATAGCCGAAGTCCCTGGACTTACAGCTCGTGCTTCTTTGGAGAGCAAAAACGAGTGTCTTGTTGTGTGAGGTAAAGCCCAAAGCAAAACCCAGCCTACAAATTCATTTGTGCATCTTTGGAGTGCAATCGCAGCCATTGAAGATACTTGGTAAGGTGAGGGATTGCCACATGGCTTTTTATACAACTGGGATGGGTAGTAGGGTGGAATGAAATGATTTTGGCTAGGAGGTGTGCGATGGTTTTGCAAGTTATAAGGTATGGGACGACATACCAGTTGTAACTGGGTTTGTTGGGCGGGAAATGAGGCTATTATTGAGTGAAGTAGGGCAGTTTTAGGTACTCCCCCCCCCACCCCCCCCTAAAGTCTTATAACTTAAATGTATCTCTTGCCCGTTGGCAGTTATAGTCCCTCATTTGTTATTTTAGTAATACAAGACTTGAGGCTTGGCAGTTTAGTCCGCTAAGTTAATTTTGCTTCAATCGATGACTTTTGACTTTGTCCTTTTCCATTCGTGCTTGGATTTGTATGCCTTTTTGGCTTTCTTTTTTGTTCCTTTTTTGGTTGAATATCCGTTTCCCTTCCTACCTGCACAATACAAATGCAAAACATACAAATACAATGTATTTTTGGTACGTTTTTATTCGTTTAAGATCATTTAGAATGGAAAATGGTAAATGTGTTATATAAGCTACATACCAGGTATAATGGGGTATCACGGGTAAGCTTTGTCCTAAAATAAAACTTTAAACTAATATTCGTTTATTAAATACACGCTTTTTGAATAAAAAGTAATACTTTTACAAATATTTTTTATTTAATAAAAATAGAAAATTAAATATAGAATTTAAATTATTTTTCATGTCAGTATGCCGAGTGAGTCATTTTCCAAAACCTTGCGATGATATTTTAGTCATCTTCTGCTTGTTTTCGGGTCTCGAGCAAAACTAAAAAGTTGTCCGGAATGTCGTTTCATGACAAACGCTAGTATACCCCAAAATTAATAACTCACTTTGGCGAGTCGTTTTTGATAGTCAATCTAGGAATAAAATCCATCTCTTTGTTTTCAAGTCAAATAAATTTGTAGATGAGGTGGTTTAACTAAAAATATGATTTATTATTTAAATATGTTCCGAAATAATGGCCGGTTACACGGTAACCGATTTTTTTATGCGACATCAAAAAGTCAAAAGTTAAAAATTTAAGTTAGACCCAAAAAAATATAATCACTTACAGTTTTGAAAAATGCCAGTTGTTACACTAAACATTGGCATAGAAAGATTTGACACATAAATTTCAAAACTATGAATAAACTGGTTAAGAGAAATCTTGTAAGAGGTTTACCTTCAAAACTTTTTAAAAATGATCAAACCCGTGTTGCTTGTCTAAAAGGAATGCAACATAGAGCTTCTTGTAAGATCCCAAACAGTAAGTTCATTAGCCAACCTTTACAAAAGTTGCACATGGGATTAGTATGTATCACATTTATAAAAATATTAAAGAAAAAAGATGAATTTCCATTCACGGATGATTACAGTAGTTTTTAAAGTGGATTTTCTTTCTAGCAAACTAAGGAAGAGACTATAGAAATTCTTAAGTCCTTATCACAGGAGTAGAAAATCTAATAGAACAAAGGGTTAATGTAATTAGGTGTGACAATGGAACTAAGTTCAAGAATAAGGACATGAATCAGTTTTATGAGAGAAAATATATTAAGAGAGAATTTAGTGTAGCTAGAACTCCTCAACAAAATAGAGTAGCTGAGAGGAAAAATAGAAAACTAATTGAGGCTGCTAGGACAATGCTAGCTGATTCCAAGCTACCTACTACCTTTTGGGCTGAAACAGTTAATACTGCTTGCTATGTGCAAAATAGGGTATTAGTAACTAAGCCTCATAACAAGACCCCTTATGAACTTTTTCTTGGTAGAAAACCATATTTAGGCTTTATGAGACCATTTGGGTGTCCTGTTACAATTCTCAGTACCATAGATCACTTAGGCAAGTTTGATGGTAAGGCCGATGAAGGATTCTTTGTTGGGTACTCAATCAATAGTAAAGCATTTAGACCAGGATAGTTGAAGAGAACCTGCATGTCCAATTTAGTGAGAAAACACTACTATGGAAAAGTGGACCAAATTGGCTTTTTGATATTGATGCACTAACAAAGTCAATGAATTATAAGCCAATTATTGCAAAAAATCAGTCTAATGGTAATGCATGTACAAAAGCATGTGATGATGCAGGTAAAGCTAGAATGGAGAAAGTACCTGGCAAAGATTACATTCTGCTACCATTGTGGCCTGCTGATCTACCATTCCCTCAAAATTCAAAGAGTTCTCCTGATGCTGGATTCAAACCTTTAGGAAATAATGAAAAGAAGGTTACTAAAGAACCAGGAAAAGAAGGCGGTGATTCAAGTAAAGATAGTAAAAGTAATGATCAAGAGGAGGAGGATAATGTTAACAGCACTAACACTATTAATGCTGCTAGAACAAATAAAGTTAATGTTGTTGGTGCAAAAACAAGCATTGAACTTTTAGATGATCCAAATATGCTTGAATTGGAAGATATTGTTTATTCAGAAGATGATGATGAAGATGTTGGTGCAGAGGCTGACATGAACAATTAGATGCATTTATGCATGTCAGTCCTATTCTAACTACAAGAATACACAAAGATCATCCAGTTGAACAAATTATTGGAGACTTGAATTCAGCACCTCAAACAAGAAGAATGACAAAGAATTTGGAAGAACATGGTTTATTTAGTTTTGTTCAGCAAAGAACAAACCATAGAGACTTTCAAAATTTCTTGTTTGCTTGTTTTTTATTACAAAAAGAACCCAAAAAGGTAATTCATGCATTAAAGGATCCAAGCTGGATAGAGGCTATGCAGGAAGAGCTTCTACAATTCAAGCTACAAGAAGTTTGAACCCTGGTGGATTTACCAAATAGCAAAAGGCCCATAGGCACTAAATGGGTTACATGAACAAGTAAGAAGAAAGAGCATTATGATAAAGAACAAAGCAAATTAGTTGCTTAAGGTACACACAAGAAGAAGGGAATGACTATGATGAAGTTTTTACCCCTGTTGCCAGAATTAAAGCAATTAGGCTATTCTTAGCCTATGCCTCATTTAAAGACTTTGTGGTGTACCAGATGGATGTCAAGAGTGCTTTTCTTTATGGTAAGATTGAAGAGGAAGTCTATGTTTGTCAACCATCAGGATTTGAAGATCCAGACTTCCCTGACAGAGTATACAAAGTATAAAAGGCACTTTATGGACTAAAACCAGCTTCAATAGCTTGGTTTAACTGTCTACTAATTTGTTTGGACACTGGTTTTCAAAGAGGAAAAACAGACAAGAATATGTTTTATTAGAAGTGACAAAGTTATATTCTGTTAGTTCAAGTATATATAGATGATATCATTTTGGCTCTACAAAGAAGTCATTATGCACTGATTTTGAGAAATGAATGCATCAAAAATCTTCAAATGATATCTTATTGGTGAACTCCACATTCATCTTAGACTGCATAAAGCAAAAGATGATGGAATTTTTATCAGTCAAGACAAGTATGTGACTGAGATTTTGAAGAAATTTGGTTTTACTGATGTCAAGACAGCAAGCACACCTATGGAAACTCAAAAGCCTTTGCTCAAGGATGAAGATGGTGAAGAAGTGGATGTTCATTTATATAGATCAATGATTGTTTATTGATGTATCTTACTTCTTCAAGACCTGATATTATGTTTGTTGTGTGTGCCTGTGCAAGATATCAAGTCAACCCAAAAGTGTCACATCTTCATGCTATGAAAAGAATTTTTAGGTACTTAAAAGGTCAACCAAAATTGGGCCTTTGGTATCCAAAAGATTCACCTTTTGATTTGGAGTAGCATAAAACAACCTTTATGAAAATATTTAAAAAGGCGATTATGCTGGAGCAAGCTTGGATAGGAAGTCCACAACAGGAGGTTGTCAATTCCTTGGGTGTAGATTGATTTCATGGCAGTGCAAGAAGCAGACTGTGGTTGCTAATTCCACAATAGAGGCTGAATATGTAGCTGCTTTAAGTTGTTGTGGCCAAGTGCTTTGGATTCAAAATCAATTGCTTGATTATGGGTATAACTTTATGCATACAAAGATCCATATTGATAATGAGAGTACTATATGCATAGTTAAGAACCCTATTTTTCATTAAAAAATAAGGTACATTGAGATTAGACATCACTTTATCAGAGATTCTAATGAAAAGAAGCTAATTCAAATGATCAAGATTCATACTAACATGAATGTTGCAGATTTGCTTACAAAAGCATTTGATGTAAGTAGATTTCAATATTTGATTGCTAGTATTGGAATGCTCAATCTTTAAAGTCTTGATTAAGAGAATGGTGAGGTAAAAAGAATTGAGAGAGTTGGTGAGAATAAAAATAGAAAGAGAAATGTGAGATAAAAACAGATAGAGTGATTTGGTGAGAAAAAGAATTAAGAGAAGTGGTGAGAATAAAAACAGAAAGATAGTTGTTTAAAAACAGAAAGAGAGAATTATGAGTAAAAAGAATTGAGAGAAAGAAAAACAGACAAAGAGTTTTTATGAGCTAAAATGTAAATTTGATGATGGAAAAGCTAATTAGAATGGAATTGGAGTTAATGCTGATGATTCAAAGTTAATGCTGCTAGGCATTGCTAGGCATAACTTACTACTGTTGGTTGTAAGTTAATGATGCTAGGCTTAACTTACTGCTGAGTTACTACTGCTGGGTTACTTACTACTGCTGGTTGAAAGTTAATGCTGTTAGGCATAACTTACAACTGCTGGTGAACGTTAATGCTGTTGAGGGTAGTTTTATAAATACTTCGATTAATGGTTTCATTCAATCATTTAATCGATTTCAATCTTTCATATACTTTCTAATCATAAACCCTAACTCAATTTCATCATTTATCATCAAAACCCAACACAATGACGACCCTACAATTTGCTGATACACATAATTTAATCGCGTTTTTGGCTAAACCCACTAAAAGTGAGGGATTTAAACAAGTTGTTGATTTTCTGAATGCTAGTTCTATAAAGTACGCTTTAACCGTCAATCCTACTATATATACATCGTGCATTGAACAGTTCTGGTATACTATTAAGGCGAAAACGGTTATTAGGGAAGTTTAGTTACAAGCCCTAGTAGATGGGAAGAAGATAGTTGTTACTGAAGCATCTGTAAAAAGAGATCTTCAACTAGAAGATGCTGATGGTATTGATTGTCTACCAAATGCTATAATTTTTGAACAGCTTACACTCATGGGGTATGAAAAACTTTCACAAAAGCTTACTTTCTATAAGTCATTCTTCTCTCCCCAATGGAAATTCCTTATTCATACCATTTTGCAATGCCTAAGTGCTAAGACTACTGCATTGAATGAATTTAGTAGTAGTCTGTCTAATTTTTAAGCTTCTTCTACTTAGTAGTGACATTTAGAAAAGTGTTTTCACAAAATAAGCTTATTAAAGCTGTTTTATAACTTTGCTTTTTAGGTTTTTGCAAACAAAATAAAAAAAGGGGAAACCAAGGAAGTCGGGGGTGAGCAAGACTCGAACCCCCGACCTCAACTTAGCCTCTACCCTTTTATAAAGCCTCAACACACACACCCCTCACCAACGTGCCCTTGGGACTTTTACGTCCATCTTTGCACAATCAAATGTTTTTGTAACATATTTTTAGAACTTATATAAATATAAGCATTTCGAGCTTATATGATTTACCCGACTATTTAGTTTTAGCATTTTTAATGGATTTCTTAATTTTCTTATAAAAAAAACAACTCTTATCATAAGCTCTTTTTTAGAGATTTTTTAGGATTATTAGCTTAGAGTTTTATATTTTCGTGAAATACTATTTTGTTATAAACTTTAAAAAATCATAAAAAATAGAAAAATAATCAAAAAATTTCTTTTTTTATAAAATTTTCTTTTATCATATTCTAGGCTTAGGTTGAAATTTACTTCCGTAGGGTTAATATTTTGAAAGTTCAATTTTTAAAGAACGGGATTCGATCCCCGTTCTCGTTTTCTTCGTTTTTAGCTCAAATTACTCTCGGTTTAGAATTTCCTTAGCTTTTTACTTTTAAATAGTCATTTAGGATTAGAAAAAGTTTAGAAAAGTATTTAGGGTTTAATTTTAGTGTTCTAGCTTATTTGTCGTGTTTACTTTATTTCCCGTTATCATTTTTTCATAGTTAGGTTTAATTGTCCCTTTATTTGCTCACTATTA
The DNA here is from genome assembly GCA_026074375.1 of Tanacetum coccineum. NCBI lineage: Eukaryota > Viridiplantae > Streptophyta > Magnoliopsida > Asterales > Asteraceae > Tanacetum > Tanacetum coccineum. The sequence goes on along the minus strand of BQNB010079904.1, from coordinate 2,184 downwards.
GGATTTTAGAAAACAAATCATCTTCGAACCAATTCAAGTCATTGTCCAAATAACAAACGAGGTCTCAATTTCATAAGTCTTTGGGAAAACGACCCGATAATCACTTACCGGTTAAACGTGTAAGTAATTTTTGTAAGAATTATTTCCTAACTACCTTTGTCCCACAAGGGTATTTGAATTTTCTATACTTTATATTATTATACTTATTAAAACTATACACCATCCATGAATACAGCAGGCGCGTTAGTTAAACCAAATGGCATCACTTGAAATTCATAGTGTCTGTATCTTCTCCTGAAAGCAGTCTTAGGAATATCTTCATCCCTTACTCTCAGTTGATGATAGCCTGATCTTAAGTCAATCTTCGAGTAAACACTCGAACCTTGAAGTTGGTCAAATAAGTCATCAATCCTGGGTAATGGGTATCGATTCTTTAAAGTGAGTTTATTCAACTCCCGGTAATCGATACACATTCTGAAAGATCCATCTTTCTTTTTGACAAACAAGATAGGAGCTCCCCAAGGCGAGGTACTTGGTCAGATAAAACCTCGATCTGATAACTCTTAAAGTTGGTTAGATAGTTCCTGCATTTCTGAAGGAGCTAATCTATAAGGTGCTCGGGCTACATGTGTTGTTCCTAAAATTAAATCGATTTGGAATTCTACTTGGCGAACGGGAGGAAGGCCAGGTAGATCTTCAAGAAAAACTTTTGGGAATTCTCTAACTACTGGGATATCTTCTAGTCTTTTCTCGTCTGACTTCTTTTCCATTACTTGGATTACGAAACCTTGACAACCTCGGGATATATACCTTTCGGTTTTTATACAGGTTATGAGGCTTAGTTGGGTTTTACTTTGGTCACCTCGGATGATTAAAGTTTCACCGTTGATGGGGATGTGGACGACTTTCTCGTCACAGATAATTCTAGCAAGATACTTAGATAACCAATCCATACCAATGACGACATTGAAACTACCGAGTTTGATCGACATAAGATCAATTTCGAAAGGTTGGTTTAACAAAGTCAGGGTGCAACCCTGGATAATGGTGTTTGTGCTTACTAGGTTTCCGTCAGCCATTTCGATATCGTAAAAGGTATCTATTGTAATGGGTGGGATATTTAGCATAGAGGCAAGAGATATGGATATGAAGCTTTTATCGGCTCCAGAATCAAATAATACTCTAGCTAGATGTTGGTTTAGAAGGAACATACCCGTGACTACGTTCGGGTCTTGGTGAGCATTCCTATCCCTCAGCATGTAGGCTCTTCCCTGGGCATTGTTGTTGGTGGTCTTTCGGCACTAATTTACATAATGCCCTTTCTCTCCACAGGCATGACAAGTAACTGTCACTAGTAGCAGATTACTTCAAGTGGATGGCCCTTTGTTTCTGCAGTTCTTGGTCAGATGGCCCACCTTGTTGCAAGTATTACACTTGACAGTGCAAGGTCCTATGTGATGCAGAGTGCATTTCTTACACAAAGGACGGTTTCCAGTATACCCATTGTTTTCAGTTGGAGTGACAGCATAAGACCTGAAGGTTTCCTGTCTTCTGTTCTGTTGTGGTTGGTGATTATTGTAGCGGTTGTTGGTGTTGGTGTTACGATAGTTGTTGTTATCATTGTTACGGTATTTGTTGTTGTTGAAAGTTCTGTTGTCGTCAAACTTTCGTTTGTGATCACTTGATACTTTCACCGCAGTGTGCTTTGCTACCTGATCCATTAGCCTATGGGCTATGTTAATGGCTTCCTCTAGAGTTTGAGGTTTAGAGGCGGTAACATTCCTTTCAATACTTCAAGGCAATCCCCCGATGAAAACTTCCATCATTTTCTCAGAATCTGGCACCATAGTGCATCTAATTTAATAGATGGATATTTACATTGATAAAAATTACGGGTTGTTATAAAAGACTTGCGATGGTTTATGGAGAAATGTTTATAGGAAAAGAGGTTCGATAAAAACACCATCAGATGACGAGTTAATCGAGAGGAAGAAGAACTTTATCAAAAAGTTGAAGAAGAAACTTGTAGAAGAGGATTTGGATGAGTTTGAGATGTTGGTGATTTTAGTGTCATCGACGGCCATTTAGGTAATGGTGATTTATGATGTGTATTAAAATACACTAATAAAATATACGATATAATACCACAAGAGCAATTAAGAAAATTCCCTAAGGAAAATTCAC
>BQNB010079903.1:0-30097 GCA_026074375.1 Tanacetum coccineum | reverse complement strand
CTAGTGGGTTATCCAGCGGGTTGTGATTAGCCTATGTTTGGGTTTCGGCCCAAACCAGTAAATGTTGCAGGCTTTCTATCTTTTGGCGTCCAAGACATTAAACGGTCTAACAGAATGTGCCAGTTCTCCCTTATAGACCTTACCGAAACCTCCACTCCCGATGCAATTAGCCGCGTCAAAGTTGTTGGTTGCTGATTTTATAGCTTCTAGTTGTATTTGAAGGTGCTCAAAGGTTTTTATTAGGGGCATCATCTTGGTGATTGATCAAATAAGAAAACAGGAGTTGATGGATCTCTTCTGTTTAGCATGTTGGTGATTATTGGATGATTTATGATATATAGACAAGAAGCCCTTAAAAAATGACCATTTGTTCATTAAACAATATTTAGTTAACTTTACTTAGGCAAGATGAAACAATAATCATGATTCCTTAATCTTGTTTTAATCTAGTTAATTAAAAGTTATTACACTCCCCATCTATTCTAAGTTTTTTCTTGGAAGACAATGACCAATGGAATATAAAATACATATGAACATGTCATACATTAAGCAAAGAGATCACATAGTTGACAAATAATTAACTAATCCTTACTCATGATTTATGTGCTTGGAGAAATTTAAAAAAAATGAAGCTACAGGTAATGATGCAAACTGGATCAATAATCAAATGATCATTGACGTATTTACAAAGACATACATCTTATTTTTAAAAATAGTTTATTGTTAATGAATTTGTTCATACAACATTAATACAACGTTTTATTCGTTTCCCAGCCTGTGAACTGGATCAGATATATAACAACGACTTCCATTTGGGACGACACTGATTCACATTCTGAATTGATGAGAGCTTGTTAAAAATCCAATTGCGATGAAAATGAATTTGTATAAATCAAATGCTTCTTTTCATTAAAACTATTTTGTACAATCCTTTCCGAACAGACTGAATCGTACTAACAACCTAGGATGCACGGAAACGCCGACGGGATGCCGTATCACGTACCCGAAACGTTTCGGAAACGGGAAACGCCGGGAAACGTCGGGAAACGCCTCAGAAACGTCCCCGGGAAAAGTGGAAACGTTTCTTCACTTGGGGTACGCCGATCCTTATCTAGGAAACGTTTGGGAAACGTTTCCGGCTCAAAAGTCACGTTTCTTATGTATATTGGGTAGAAACAAAATAAAAAGTAGTAGATCTAGTTTTTTTTCCGAAGTCTGCTATGGTTGGAGGCATTTTGGTGAAGAAGAATATGAAAAGAAATGCACATAGGGTAGACAAAAATAAGTACAGTAGTAAACATATGTTCCCAATAAAAACAGTGTACTTGGTACTTTATTTCTTCTTTTTCTTTATTTATTTATTTAAAAATGAAAACTTATAATATTTGATACTTTGCCATATGTATTTTTATTTTAGTTAAAATGGCTTTTAATCTATAACTTGAAAGTCAAACTTTTTAAACAGAAAATTCACACATGTTCAATGGTTTACAGTAAATCACTTTTGTATATTCTTTTTGAGTTGTGGTTCTTTCCTCATACAAAAATATACTAGTAATTCTTTGCAAAGTGTTGAATATATGTGATTCATCTCATTATTTTCATATGTAATATGGCTCAAAGATGTAAAAAAAACTTTTAGTTTATTAATTTTTTAGTGCTAGAATTCATATAATTTTTTTTCAATGATTATAGTATTTGTTTTTTTATGACAATTTGTCATATACTAAAATATTATAAAACACAAACGTTTCCCCGCCGTACCCGTTTCTTGAATTTTAGGATGTTGTCGTTTTCCGGTACCCGTCCCCGTGCAACTTAGTTAACAACTTCACCATAAAGTCCTTATTCTACATCCATTGAATTCTTACATGTAAAACTTACCAAACTATAACTTTAGCAATCTATACATAGAAGCACTTTGCAGCCTCTCAAGCACAGTTTTCGTGTCTTTCTAATCCACCGTATCATACTTATCAGCAGCTCTTAAAAGACCGAGCAGATGATCTACAAAATTTTGTTAGTGTATGTTGGTACATATGCATCTAAGAAACGCTCGACATTTGACAAGCTTCAATGGAACAAGATTCACATCATTATTTTTTGCATGAATAAAATGGGTCAAAACAGCTTCCACTTGATATGGAGCATCACAAAAAGAATTCGAGGGTATGCATGTTTTGTATGTTTGGTCGCCCCTAGATGTATGGATCTGGTTTGAATTCCGACACTGTCTAAACATAGTTATGTCCAAGCAATTAAGATGTATAATGTAACATTTGAAAACTGAATCTTCTAGTAATATCAAAGTTCTTATTACTTGGCATGCACTAAAGCTAGTTTTTTTAACCTGAGAATGGAGATTAACACCATTCCAGTTAAATTCTGATGTAGACTAAAAAACAAGATAACAAATTGGATCTGTTGATTCTACGAATACCAGAAACAATTCTTTCAACAATCGTTGATTCGATTGAATACCGATTATTAGGGTAAAATTTCTTGGCAAACAGCGGCCAATGGTTTATTTTTTTTATTAAAACTGATAACTGTCCGGCTAGAGTTACAGCAGATTGTTTAAATAGGCTCACAAAACTGAAACGGGCCTAAAAAGACAGATGGGTCGTGAGCTAGAACAAAAACAAGTCCAACAAAAAATAAAAAAAATAGAAAAATGTAAATAACTCATAGTAAACGAGGGTTTTAGGCTTCGAAAAAACCCTGTAACCAGCTAAAGGGTGGGATATTGAGTTTTGTTCGCCTCGTTTTTCCCTTCGATTTGAGTGGTCACGGGCCTGAAACGGATGTACGGATCAAAAGTTATGGCTGTTTTACTGAAGCCCTTTTCTTCACACGATCTTGGGCTTTCAAAATAACAGTTAGCCCACATTCTTAATACTTGGGACTCCATCATTACCCTGGGTAGGCAAAATTCGTCCTCGAATTAATAGCAGGTCCATCATTAGAAGAGTCGCCATGATAAGGGATCAAGTGCTTCACATTAAAAACATCAGAACACCTAATATGGCTTGGCAATTTCAGACGGTAAGCATTAGAATTAATCTTCTCCACAATCTTTAGCGGGCCAATCTTCTTAGCCGACAACTTGTTAAACTCTCCAACAGGAAAACGATCCTTAGTCAAAACAGCCCATACAAAGTCACCCTCTTCAAAATCAACATGGTCTTCGCTTGTGCTTCCGCATCTTGTTTGTTCTTGGAATGGGCAAGAACCAAATTATCGTGAACAACTTTTAGTGACTTCATGTAACCCTGTGCACAAAATCTGCTACTTTCTTGGGAACAGAACTAGAAACACGAGGAGTCATTAAATCCAGAGGACCACGTGGTTGAGCAGAATAAACCACCGGGAATGGACTAAACCCGGTGCTTCGATTAAAAACATGATTATGAGCAAACTCAGCTTGACACAACTTTTGATCCCATGCCTCCACATGATCACCCACCAAATACCTCAACAGATTACCAAGGGACCTGTTAACAACTTCAGTTTGCCCATCAGTTTGAGGATGATAAGCACTACTAAAATTGAGTTGAGTATTCACCATCTTCTACAAACTACGCAAAAAATGACTCAGAAACCTAGTGTCCCGATCAGAAACAATAGAGGAAGGTAAACCATGTAAACGGTATACATCCCTAAAGAACAGCTAGGCCACATGTAACACCCCACCCGAGAATGGGTCAAATGTCACACTTATGGCATCAAAACAAACGCAAGCGAAAGACTTTATTCATAAAATGGTTCAACAATGTTCACCAAGAAAACTAAGGAAATAAATTGTCAAATACATCATGACTTCCAAACGAACAAAATTCTAATCTCCAAAGTCTAAACGAAAGATAAATCCAGCTTCAATGTCTAAACGACTTTATAAAAGAAATGGGAAAGCTATCATCAAGTCGGTCTACTAAGAGCTCCTAAGCACTCTTCACTCATACCCAGCTTCCCTTTTATTACCTGCCGCGGAGAAAAAAAATGCGGCTGAGCTAAAGCTCAGTGAACTGATATAATCAAAACAGATAGATCAAACATATATAGTAAACGAAAATGGAATCAAAGATTTCAAACATCATCAGAACTGAACGAATAAGTAGCCAAACAAAACATATAGAGAAATGCCCCACGAGCTCGAAACGAAAGTCTAAAGCATGACACACGCTTAGACTAAATAATCATATATCTCATAGTAAGTTGTACAAGGGAGTTGCAATCTCCATATGTACCAAAACAAAAAGTGCAATGGGGTGTTGGCACCACACTAAGCCATTCACTAAAACTGAACTGAACAAAGTACCTAGGATGCATCCATATGCTCCCTACAAATCAAATCATATATGGCCAAGTGCATAATAAAGCACACAAAACGAAAGGGAACGCCGTGGACTGATCACACCGCCACAGATAGTGTCACGCCATTGGTGCCTCAATGACGCGGCCATGGTACCTCCATGGCTAGTTAGCTCGGGCATCGGAACAGAACAAAGGTTTCATATAGCATATCGAAACGAAACATATTATGTCCAAAGAAGGTCATGTCTAAACAAAACGGATAAATTCATATCATCGCAATATCAAATGAAGCATGTATCAAACAAATTCAAAGGGCTCAACGGAGTTATCAAATAAGGTTGCAACAAATAACGAATCATATGATGGGAAACATAAATAGGAATTTCAGCGAGACAAATAGATACGGAGCAAAAGTCTTGAGAATCCTTAAAAGAAAAGATAGAATATTTGTACCTTAGATACTTCAACACTTACTTGACAAATCAAATCGACTTACCCCCGCTTCAGATTATCTACATAATTTCGGATACCAATTATTAATTAGTGATAGACCATACTATTTTATTTGATCATTCGATTTATAACGACTTATTATATATACTTATTAGTTTTAGTTTCGTATTCAATGTGGTACTGAAATTATTTAATCATGTTCAAACATTACAACTTATTAAATATGTATATTTGGGATCATGTACAATTCAATTTTTAATGACAAGCGTGATTCTATCTTACATATCAAAAATGATTATGTCTCACACTTATACATAACCTTGTAAAGTATGTTCAGTAGAGTGAACTAATACTAATCGTTTGTTTAATGCATTTAGATCTGTAGTCATTATTTATAACCTTACTTTACAATATAATGTTTGAGTTTATCTACTGGGTTCATACCATAAATACCAAATGCACAAAATCAGATGTTGCATGTTATTATATAGATAAGATTACTCATGCATTTGTTTTAAACTAAATGGACTCCATTAATATTATCAAAACATACTTGGCTACATAGGCATAAACGTAATTTTCATGATAAGTCTATTAATTTACGTCTAATTATGTATAACCAGATCCATGCATTTGCTTCTTCTTCTTGAGCTATAACACATTTGTTTAGTACAACTTCCATGAACCATATTAAGTATTTCTTAATTCTAGTTTAGCCATTAAACACACTAAATCATGCATACTAATGTTACCTTATAAGTTTAAGTTTCATGAAACATTACATGTTTTAACTAGCATCAGATTCATCATTGATGGTGATTTAGTTTAAGAGTTATCAACAGATTCTAATGTACTACATACCATGTTGATATAATAGGTTTCTTAAGGTAATATTTATTTACATGAAGGGTATATTATTTGTAGTTCAAGATATACCTCCGAACAGGATGACAGATCGAAACCGACACCGAACACGAACACGTAGACCGGTTCGAATATAAACACTAAGATTCAACCCGAGATGATAGAAACTCTAACCCCACGCTATATACGAACAGCCAAACACGTACCCGCCACGAAACTAATACCGCAAGCTATCAAACCAAAACCTTATTCCCTCACCAAACGAACAAACCGTAACCCGATATGAACACAATCGTTCAGCTAGAATAATGAAAGCCACAATTCTAACCTCACGCTCACACTCTCTTACTTTGTTCATGAAGGCATATTTGAGATTTGAGGTTTGTGTATAAGTTTTCTTCTGAGATTGTGAAAAGAAAGGACGGAGATGTTGTTATATGAGCTTTCTCTGTTAACTAACTTTTCAAAATAAACGGGATTTGAAGAAAATAGATATGACCAAGTAGTTATCATGACTAAGAGATTCAGACGATTATCAAATGTGTACTTGTATTATTTAAATCCTTAATAGTTAGTATTATATATTCCTTATATACTATAATATAGTATAAAATACATGCGTGTATAGTACTAGATATTTTAGATGCAGGTACAATACAACTAAAGTTATAACTATTATTTTGTAATTATAATGTGATTATTTTTCTAACTATTATCTTATATTTTTAAGGTTATGGTATTATAATACTTCCCCTCTAAAAAAAAAATTCGTCCGCAAAATTAAAATCGAATCTTAAACGAAAACGTACCAAATCATTTTCCCCCGCTGCTCGTATTACCTTTCTTACAATCTTTAGCCAAATGCCCAACCTCTCCACATTCAAAGCAAGCACCGGTAGCCCTGTGACACGCCTTTCCTGGATGAAACTTTCCACAAAGGTTACATGGGGGAGATGAGTTATAATCCGAGTATCCCCTCTAGCTTGATGACCCATAAGAACGACTATAATGTTGGCCCCGAACCTGCTGATCTTGGTCTCACCACGCCTTCTGACTACCATTTCCTTGTCTGTTACTACCATTACCATGTCTGTCACTGCCCTGTTTATCACTACGCCATCTGTCAGTGCCATATCTATCCCTGTTACCATGTTTGCCACGGTTGCCATATCTGTCACTATCCCTTCGATCATCAGCTCTCGGATTAGACCCCTGTGATGGTGTTTCTGATGGTCGTATACGATGGCTGTCTTTGTCCCTCTTGTTGGTTCCTTCATTCTTTGACCTATCACGGAAGATTTCAATGTTTCTTGCAGCATTAGCAACTTGTGCTACATCAGTAAACTCGGTGTTTAAGATCCTGTCAAGTACAAAGTCATTCAGCCCCCATTTGAAGTGTTTAGCATGTTCTTCCTGGGTGTCTGCCTTAGCCCCAACAAAACCTGCCAATCTAAGAAATCTTTTCATAAAGTCAGTACTAGTTTCCTCAGGTAGTTGACGAATCGATTTGTACTCTCGTTCACACCTTTCTTTCTCTGAGTATGGAAAATACTACAAAAAGAAGATGTCACGAAAATCATTCCATGACAGCGTGGCCACATATGGATCACCTCCTTTGGCTTGCTTATATGCCCTCCACCGACTATGGGCATCACCCTCTAACTTATATGTCACCAACCTGGCCTTGAACTAATCGTCGCATCCCAACACCTCGAAGATCTTCTCTCCAGTTTTCTGTCTCAACCGGAGTGGATGCCAAACTGAAAGTTTGAGGTTTCTCTTTCCGGAACCTCTCCAACCAAACATGAATATTAGTGGGTTACGCATCCCCATCATTTCCCAAACCCCCGGTATTTACACGCCTAGCATTTCTTCGAGGACCGTTATTCCCATTATTCTTATTTTGGCGAATCTCGTCGGTTATACGAGCAGTAAGAGTCGATAACAAGTATGCAACTGCCTATGCTACCGCAGCAGTAAAAGCAGGATATGCTTCGTTGTTCACACGAGTGCTTCGATGAGGAGGCATCTAAACGATTAAGAACAACAACAAAGAAAATTTAGAGGTTAAGACCATAATTCGAAAGAGAGCGCTAAAATTGAAAATGAAACCTAAATGTCTACCCAATCCTCACAGGTCATAACCTAAGTTCTACAGGACGAACCTGCAGCTCTGATACCATAATTGTAACACCACACCCGAGAATGGGTCAAATATCACACTTATGGCATCAAAACAAACGCAAGCGGAAGACTTTACTCATAAAATGGTTCAACAACGTTCACTAAGAAATTAAGGAAATAAATTGTCAAATACATCATGACTTCCATCCAAAGTCTAAGCGAAAGACAAATTTAACTTCAATGTCTAAACAATTTTATAAAAGAAATGGGAAACCTATCATCAATTCGGTCCACTAAGAGCTCCTAAGCACTCTTCACTCATACCCAACTTCCCTCTTATTACCTGCCGCGGAGAAAAGAAAATGCGGCTGAGCTAAAGCTTAGTGAACAGATATAAACGAAACAGATAGATCAAATATATGTAGTAAATAAAAATGAAATCAGAGATATCAACATAACTGAACGAATAAGTAGCCAAACAAAACATATATAAATGCCCCACGAGCTCGAAACGAAAGTCTAAAGCATGACACACGCTTAGACTAAATAATCATATATCTTATAGTAAGTTGTATAAGGGAGTTGCAATCTTCACATGTACCGAAACGAAAGTGCAATGGGGTGTTGGCACCATACTAAGCCATTCACTAAAACTGAACTGAACAAAGTACCTAGGGTGCATCCATACGCTCCCTACAAGTCAAATCATATATGGCCAAGTGCATAATAGAGCACACAAAACAAAAGGGAACGCCATGGACTGATCACACCGCCACAGATAGTGTCACGGCCATTGGTGCCTCAATGACGCGGCCATGGTACCTCCATGACTAGTTAGCTCGGGCATCGGAACAGAACAAAGGTTTCATATAGCATATCGAAACGAAACATATATTCCGAAGAAGGTCATGTCTAACAAACGAAAAAATTTCATATCATCGCAATATCAAATGAAGCATGTATTAAACAAATTCAAAGGGCTCAACGAAGTTATCAAATAAGGTTGCAACAAATAACGAATTATAGGATGAGAAACATAAATAGGAATTTCAGCGAGACAAATAGATACGAAGCAAAAGTCTTGAGAATCCTTAAAAGAAAGGATAGAATATCTGTACCTTAGATAATTCAACGCTTACTTGACAAATCAAATCGACTTACTCCCGCTTCAGATTATCTACATAATTTCGGATACCAATTATTAATTAGTGATAGACCATACTATTTTATTTGATCATTCGATTTATAATGACTTATTATATATACTTATTAGTTTTAGTTTCGTATTCAATGTGGTACTGAAATTATTTAATCATGTTCAAACATTACAACTTATTAAATATGTATATTTGGGATCATGGACAATTCAATTTTTAATGACAAGCGTGATTCTATCTTACATATCAAAAATGATTATGTCTCACACTTATACATAACCTTGTAAAGTATGTTCAGTAGAGTGAACTAATACTAATCGTTTGTTTAATGCATTTAGATCTGCAGTCATTATTTATAACCTTACTTTACAATATAATGTTTGAGTTTATCTACTGGGTTCATACCATAAACACCAAATGCACAAAATCAGATGTTGCAATGTTATTATAGAAAATATTACTCCATGCATTTGTTTTAACAAAACGACTCCATTAATATTATCAAAACATACCTGGCTACATAAGCATAAACGTAATTTTCATGATAAGTCTATTAATTTACGTCTAATAATGTATAACCAGATCCATGCATTTGCTTCTTCTTCTTGAGCTATAACACATTTGTTTAGTACAACTTCCATGAACCATATTAAGTATTTCTTAATTCTAGTTTAGCCATTAAACACACTAAATCATGCATCATAATGTTACCTTATAAGTTTAAGTTTCATGAAACATTACATGTTTTAACTAGCATCAGATTCATCATTGATGGTGATTTAGTTTAAGAGTTATCAACAGATTCTAATGTACTACATACCAAGTTGATATAATAGGTTTCTTAAGGTAATATTTATTTACATGAAGGGTATATTATTTGTAGTTCAAGATATACCTCCGAACAGGATGACAGATCAAAACCGACACCGAACACGAACACGTAGACCGGTTCGAATATAAACACTAAGATTCAACCCGAGACGATCGAAACTCTAACCCCATGCTGTATACGAACAGCTAAACACGTACCCGCCACGAAACTAATACCGCAAGCTATCAAACCAAAACCTTATTCCCTCACCCGAACTGAAACAGAACTTTCGAACCCCAACACGAACACAAACCCGGAACACAAAGAAAGCCAACGGGAACCCAAGCTAATTTGATTTTGCTACTCTCCAACCCACGTTTACTTGGACACAGAATTTTGGTGTTTGGAACTAGTTTAGGGTTTTGCTGAGATTTTGAAAGAAATGCTTATAAAGAGGATGCAGTTATAGGATGTATGCTAAACAAACTGTCCGACTAAAACGAGATTTTTGAGGAGATAAATATGACCGAGTATTTCTCTTGACCAAGTACATCCCACGTTTTAAAACTTGAAATCATAATTTCATATTTTTATTATCATAATAATAGTCATGTTATTTACACGTTAGGACTGATAGGAATTGATGAACGAATTTATTTTTATTTCATACTTACCATAGTAGTATATGATGATGATTATTATTATTATTGTATCTTATAGTTTTAAATTTAGGGTGTTATACCACATTAACTGCATATGTTGTCTTCTTGCAAGGGATAAAGTGCACCATTTTAGAGAAACGATCAACAACAACGAATATTGAATCATTACCCCTTTAAGTACGAGGTAGCCCCAACACAAAATCCATGCTACTATCAACCCATGGCTGCAAAGGAACAGGCAAAGGCATATAAAGACCTGCATTAGTAGTCATGCCATTTGAGACCTGGCACACACGACACCTCTTGACATAATGATCCACCTCTTTCCTTATAGTGGGCCAGAAATAAGAAGCTTGCACCAATTACAAAGTGCGATCACGGCCAACATGCCCCTCACTATGTAATTCCTTAATAATTTGCAAGCGAAGACTTGAATCAGGAATACATAGTTGATTCCCTTTGAAAAGGAACCCATCATGCAGAAAGAAATCTGGTTTCTCCCCAGCCTGCACACCCTGCAAAACAACTAAAAAATATGGGTCCACAGTCACCATGTCACGAATGACATTGAGTCCTGGAACATCAACCTGCATTGTTACAAGCAAATCACTCCTCCTGCTTAAGGCATCAGCAGCTCGATTGGAAACACCAGTTTTGTGTTTCACCACAAAAGTAAACTTCTTAAGAAATGCCAACCAATGCCCATGCTTATGGGATACCTTATCTTGAGTACGGATTTGCCTTAAGGAATCATGATCAGTAAACAAAACAAACTCCTTATGAAACAAGTAATGGCGCCAATGCTTCACAGCTTGGATCACTGCATAAAACTCCAAGTCATAAATAGTGTACCTAGACTTCGGCCCTGCCAACTTCTCACTAAAATAGGCAACAGGTCGCCCACCTTGACTAAGAACCCCACAAATAGCAACCTTTGAGGCATCAGTATGAAGCTCAAAAACCTTAGAAAAGTCAGGCAATATCAAGATTGATGATGTAGTAACCTTTTCTTTGACACCCTGAAAAGCCAACTCTGCTTCCTCCGTCCAAACAAATTACTTTCCCTTCATGCAATCTGTCAAAGAGGCCACAATGGAACTAAAATTAGGAATAAATCGCCTATAGAAAGAAGCAAGACCATGAAAACTCCGAACTTCAGTAATGGTAGTTGGAGTTGGCCACTCTTGAACAACTGATACTTTAGACTCATCCACCTGTATATTCCTTCTCCATGAAACTAACATACTCCATTAAAAACAAATTTTAGGGGTCATGAATACACACTTCTTTGTGGCTGCATAAAAACTATCCTTCCGAAGCAAGGTCAAGACCTGCCTTACATGGGTGACATGCTCATTAAAAGAAGCACTATAAATAAGAATATCATCAAAATAAACAACCACAAACTTGCCAATAAAAGGCCTGAACAATTGATTCATCACACACATAAATGTACTTGGTGCGTTTGATAAACCAAAAGGCATCACCAACCACTCATACAACCCTTCACGAGTCTTGAAGGGTTACCATCATCACCAGGTCTAAAGATGATTGGTAATACTCCACTCTTCATAATCCTTCTTCGTAAATACAAATAGTAAGCACATAATTGTTCAAGAACTCATCAAGGCGAGGAATAGGAAACCTGTACCTCACAGTAATCTTGTTGATGGATCGACTATCAACACATATATGCCATGTACCATCCTTCTTGGAAGTCAATAGGGCATGAACAACACACGGGCTCATGCTCTCACGAGCGTGACCCTTAGAAACCAACTCCTCAACAGGCCTTCACGCAACTCCTCTTGCTCTCCCGGGTCATCTGTAATGTGGCATGTTAGGCAACTATGACCTGGACTATAATTCAATATTGGATGCTTGGATGTCACGCAATGGTGGTAATTCAATCAGGTAAAATATCAGGGAAAACATCTGAAAATTCCTCAAGTAAAGGAATCATGGCTTCAGGAATTTCACTCATCCTTCAGCATCCTCCATTCCACTTTTAGCACAAAAAACATCGTTCTTCATCTCCACGCTCGGCCTTCATATACTGGACAAGTGTTAGTAAAGTACCAGTGGGTTTACTAACTACTTCCTTAGGTTTATTGGGCATCAAAGTAATCTTCACTTCCCTAAATAAGAAACTATAAGTATTAGTTCTCTCATTGTAAGTTATATCATGTTCATACTCCCAAGGTCTACCCAACAACAAGTGACAAGCATCCATGGGAACCACATCACACCAAACATTATCCTTATAAGTGTTTCCCACAGAAAACAGAACATGGACACGCTTAGAAACTATCACCTCACCGCCTTTCTTAAGCCACTGTAACTTATAAGGTTTGGGATGATTTTTAGTCTTCAATCCTAGCTTTTGGACTGCTTCTGCAGCTATCAAATTATCACAACTACCAGAATCACAAACAAAAGTGCAAACCTTACCCGAAATAGTGCATGTCGACTGAAAGATGTTATGCTTGAGCCAATCATCTCCATCAGCTTTTAGTGTTAAGCAAGAGCGGCCTTACTACCAAATTCACCCCCACATGCTCCAGATACATTTCTCCTCATCACAACTCGGGTTTTCATCTTATCTGGGGCTATCTTAATACTCTTCATAAGCCGCATATTCATCTTCCTCCGGATTCAGCAAATAAGTGTCTCTTACCAGCCTTCTTACATTCTTGTCGGTGACCAGGTTCACCACAGTTAAAGCACTTCAACCCACTACTACCGCTTGCTCTAGAAACTGGTCCAGTATTGCCACCACATGCTTTAGCCTGACTGGGAGCAAAACGAGATGCCACGTTACCCGAACCAGAAGCACCTGTTATGGCAGGAGAGGACGAACTTCCCACTTGACGGTTCTGCTTCTCAAAAGCTAATCCAGCTGTTGCATCTGAAAGTGTCAATTGGAAATCAGAAATGTTAACAGAATACCATGATCTGGACTTTAAACCAACCAATTGTTTCGGGGAACAAGCTGATCTTCTGTCTCTTTGAATGTCATTCCTTTCAATTAATAGTAAAATTAGGTTGTATAATCTTCAACGATTTAGGACCACTATTTCAGTTTGTAAACGCTGGTTACATCTGTCCCGTTTGGTAATTATGAGGAATAGAAAATTAAGCCCTCGTGCAATTTTTTCATTTCTGCCAAACTTGTTATCCATTGGCTTTCTAACCCTCTCCCTTGTCAGTTTCAATTGTTGCCACCACGCGGATGCCCTACCACGAAGTTTGGTAGCGATCAACGAAACCCTCTTGTTTTCAGGGACTTCTTTGAACTCGAACACCTCTTCAACCGCAACAAGCCAATCAATGAACCCCTCAGGACTCAAAGTATCTCTAGCAAAATCAGGAATATTGACTCTCATTTCAGATTCCCAACGCCTGTTATCCTCCTTTTGATTTTGCCTTGGTCGTCTTCCTGACTGTTCGTCATCAGTACCCCGAATGTTACGATTACCATGCCTGTTCATCAACTGATCTATCTGGTCAGGCAATTGATCAACGAATTTATCAAATCGCTCCTCTATTCTTGCCATAACACGATCTTCCAATTCTTGTTTATGTATCTCATTAAGAGTCATGTTTTTCCTTGGAGGCATCTTAATCAGGAACTTCGGCTCTTGATACCAACTGATGTAGACTAAAAAACAAGATAACAAATTGGATCTATTGATTCTACGAATACCATAAACAATTCTTCCAACAATCGTTGATTCGATTGAATACCGATTATTAGGGTAAAATTTCTTGGCAAACAGCGGCCAATGGTTTGTTTTTTTTATTAAAACTGACAACTGTCCGGGTAGGGTTACAGCATATTGTTTAAATAGGCTCACTAAACTGAAACGGACCTAAAAAGACAGATGGGCCGTGAGCTAGAACAAAAACAAGTCTAACAAAAAATCAAAAAAACAGAAAAATGTAAATAACTCATAGTAAACGAGGGGTTTGGACTTCAAAAAACCCGTAACCAACAAAAGGGTGGATACAGTATCGTCTGCCTCGTTTCCCCCTTTGATTTGAGTGGTCACGGGCCTGAAACGGACTTACGGATCAAAAGTTATGGCTGTTTTACTGAAGCCATTTTCTTCACACGATCTTGGGCTTCTAAAAACAAGTCAACCCGTTTTTCAATACTTGGGCCTCCATCAAATTCGATATGAAAATTAAGTGAGATTGTTTTTCAATATTATCAGATTCATATATAAACATAGAATTTGACTAGGCTAATACCATTCTTATTGATACTTGTTGATAATAAACTCAAGTCATAAGCTAAAAAATTAAGACTAGGTTTAAATCTGAAATAACAGTTTACTTTGCAGTTTAGTTTATTAGTTTATTTCAGTTACGTTTTTAGTTTCTTTTAGTAGTTGCGGATGTATTATAAATAAGTGTTGTCATGTAAGTTTTACGTGGGAAGTCAAGTAATAAGAAGTAACTTGTGTCTATTTCATGTTTACTTCTACGACCCTCACTCAAAAACACTTCTTCATGTTACCAAGTTCAATTGGTATCATAGCTTGGTAAAAATGGGCCTCATAGTAATTCGTTAGGTTATGTGTCACTATCAAAACTAACCAAGTTGATTTACGATAAATGGATGCGTAAGATGTTGTTAGATATTGAATAAATCCGTAGGTATAATCTTATTAATGACCATTTTTTTATAATGGTAAAACTCTAATACTCAAAACCCACAAACCGGGCTTGAGCCTAATTATCCACTAATACTCCCCCGTAGTTCGAGCGGCAAAATCGGAAAGCTCAGGCCGGAGTAGTAAACTAGAAAAGAAGAAACAAAACAAAACATTAACGTAAAAAAACGAACCGGCTCGTGACCGAAGCACGAACAACAATATAAGATTGTGTGGATTTGTGACCTTAGTACAAATCACCAACACAAATCACGATTGTGTGGATTTGTGACCTTAGCACAAATCACCAACACAAATAACAATCGAGTGGATTTGTGACCTTAGCACAAATCACCAACACAAATAACAATAGTGCGGATTTATGACCTTAGCACAAATCACCAACACAAATAACAATCGTGTGGATTTGTGACCTTAGCACCTATTACCAACACAATTAAAAAAAACTAAATATAACTTTTTTTATAAATAAAATAAAATAATAAATAGATAAAAAACACCATCGATTCAATTATGCAATTGCAGGGCCCAAGAATTCCTTGAGCAGATCATCTCCTTCTATTTTGGCGTTATCATCTATAGATTCCACCTCATCGTCAAATCATACGTCGCTATATTCCTCTATACTCTTTCTTTTCTTTAGTTGTGCTTTATTCTTTTCAATTGATAGTATAGTTGTTTTCTTATCAGAAACAGTGCATGATCAGATTCATCATCACTTGATTCATTCATGATCTTTCTTTTCTTTGAGGGATCGGTGTTTCTAAAAAAAATTAGGGTTTGATGGGGTGGTTTAGAGGAGGCGGCTCAACGTAGCCACCTAGGTCTGAGGATTAGACCCGCTCTGACACCATGTTAGACAACGAAAACCCGTAGGTATAATCTTATTAATGACCATTATTTATAATGGTAAAACCCTAATACCCAAAACCCATAAACCGGGCTGTTAATACAAATATTCGCGCAAAAACGATATTTTTATTTAATGATCTTCATGTTTTGATAATAACAAATATAATGTCATACTACGTAAAAGTTTACGTAAAAAAGTTATTTAGTCGGAAGTTTACTTGACGACGACTAATCACTTAAGGTATGAATATGGCATTATTAAACATAGTTAATGATCAAATAAAAATATTATCATTTGCATAAATGTTTTATAATCAAATGATTTAACTTAACACATGATTAATTATAAGCTAGTTATATTAATCATATAAGACAAAATAGGATTAACCATAAGTGGAAACAATCTTTCTAAATCTTTCAAAATCTTCCTAAATTTAGAAAATCTTTCTTTATTCATGTTAAGAAATATTTTCCTTCTAAAAATCTATTAACTAGTTTTTAATAAGCACAAAACATATTTTTGTATAGATTTGGGGATAATCCACAAAATGATAATTTTGTCCCAGCTCCTCCCACGGATCCACCAAATGCACTGCACGGATCCAGGAGATGGTGGATCCGTGGGTCGCACGTCTTGTTCCCCTGGGACAGAATTTGAAATTCAAATGGTTGCCTATAAATACCAACCTCACTCCTTCATTTCAAACAACTCTTGACAAATATTTTTCTTATACATATTTTATCTTTTGCATATTCTTTGATCATTATACTTGTTACATAATCCATTACAAGTGATCAACTCATTCCACTCTTTAGTGAAGAACACTCAAGAAGACTCAAGCTTCAAGTGTTATTAGTTTAGTTGTGTCATCAAAGTTAGTGATATCATTCATCTGTAGTATCAAGTGTTTGTGTTGTGTGATCATATTTATATAGTTAGTATTGTAGGCCACAAAATACATAGTGATTAGATTGGTTTTCTATCTCGAAGTAAGAACTCGGTTTTTAGCTTAAGTATCTGAAAAAGTGTAAGCGACTAATGGTTTTCTCCGCCTAAAGGGAGCTGTTGACATTAGTAAAGATAACTCTCAGTTGGGTACTTGGGAGGAATTAGGCGATAGAGACTTCGTACCAACCACTATAAATCATTGAGTCATCGTTGATCTTCTTATCTTTAGCTTGATCATATTTCGTAGAAAGTTTATTTACTTATCATCGCTATCATATACACGTTTGGTATAGCTCATTGATCACATAATTCGACATCAAAGTTTTTAATTTAAAAGTGGAAAAATTATTCAACCCCTCCCACCCTCTCTATTTCCACGTATTGGTATCAGGAACCAAGGTCCACCCAAGATCGTTTAAACTATATTATACAATAAAGCTTCGAATCAATCTATGGATTCATATAAATAATTAGAAGGACAACTCTATGCAAAGACCAACCTCATTTTGAAAAGTGATCATTTTATGTAATAGAAAAATAGATTTAAAGTATGTGAAAGCAAAAGATTTAGATATTATGGCATTTATCTTGAATGGTGATTGTCACCGTTGACAAAAATGAAGTATCCAAGTTTAGAGTTGTTTCCTTTTGAAGAACAATCCGATGATCTTAAAAAGAAACTTGCCAAAAATAGCTAAAATGGTTCTTTACAATGCTTTACCTAAAAAGGAATATAAAAGAATTTTTATGTGTAAAACGGCTAAAGGTATTTGGCAACCATTGTTAGCCACACATCAAGGTAATAGACAAATAAAGGATAATAAAATTGATCTTCTTGTTCAACAACATGAACAATTTACTATCCTTGAAGAAGAATCTATTGGGATAGCGGTTTTTATGCTAGATTTTAACACTATTATTACTATCTTAAAGCTCTTGATGATGTATCTCTCTAGCTAGAACTAGTAGGAAGTTTCCAGGCTCTACACCACCCTAAATGAAGAGCAAAGGTCACGGCGATTGAAGAATCGAAAGATTTTTCATCACTAGCTCTAGACGAGCTTATCGGCAATCTAAAAAAGTACATGAATTATTGTCATGAAAAAAAGATTCCAAATTTATAAAGGCAAAAAAGAACGAATTAAAGTCCATCGCCTTAAAAAGCTAAGAAAGATCTAGTGATGATAAACTATCGACATCCGGGAAGCGATGACGAAGATATGCTATGCCGAAGAACTTAAAAAGTTCTTTAGAAGAAAAGGTAAATTTGTTAGGCAACCAAGAGAAGAAAAGAAATCATTCCGACAAAGAGATGAGAAGAAAGAAAATGACCCGCAAATGTTTAGATGTTTGATCCAGAATCATCTATTGACATTTCCCAGCCACTTGCAACAAAAGATCATAAGGCCTTTATGGAGGTTCTTGGATGATAGCAGAATGACGCCAAGACAAAACCAACGACGAAACATGTCTCATGGCTCAAATTGTCTAATGGAGTATCACTTAACTCTTACTTCTATAGTGATAATGCATCTCTCTGATAATGATAATACATGCAAATTGAATACGATAGCTATGTGAATTACTTGAAAATCATTAACAAGAATAAAATTTTGAAAACTAAAGAATCTTTTAGAAAAAGAAATTTTAGAACTAAACGAGAAAATTAAAAACTAGCGAGAAAGTAAAGAAATAAAAGTGCGTGTAAGTTATGAGACGAACTTAAGGAAAACCCAAACATAAGAAACTCAAGTTAAATTTGTTAAATTTGATAACAGTGCTAATACACTTAGAGAAATATTAGATAATCAAAAGTAATCTAGTTGTAAAATAGGTCTAGGATTTGATAATAGTAAAGCATCAACTAGCGGAATGAAAATTATGAGTTTCGTTGGATCGTTCGCTAAAAACGCGACGGGCGGATCCACCATTAGAGGGCACGGATCCACCATACCTGGATCCGTGAGTCGCAACGACGACCAAAAAGGGACAGAACACATTTTTAGTCCACCCTTATCTTCTAGATCGGATTTTGTTATCACTAGGAAGAAACTAATACATAATAGCATTGATGTGTCAAAGAAACCGCATTTAAAGACCATCACTTAAAAGCGTATAGTTATGTCAACAACCCAAGTCAATCGAAAACACTCCACCTAGATAAACATTCTTCTCAACCAAGATACAACACACCTCAATCTAGGAGAAACTATAAACAACCAATTCATCAAAACTTTTATCCTATGAATTGGAACAACTAACAAAATCAAGGCTTTATACATATGGGAAATTGTATCCCATTTCAATATCCCGATCAATTGCAGCAAATGCAAAGGATGCAAAACACTAACATTTTTGGACCATGAGGTATTGGGGACCAAACGCTTAAATTTGTTTTTGTTGAAATAGGTATTCTTGAGAACATGCTTGGAACCGGATGAATGGATCAAAGATAGTGGTTGCTCCAAACATATGACCGGTAACAAGAGTTTATTCTCTATCTACAAAGCATACGATGGTAGTAACGTTGTTTTTGAAAGCAACTTGAAAGGAAAGATCATAGGTAAAGGTACGATCTCTAATGACTCTCTCACTATATCTAATGTAGAACACGTAGATAACTTAGCATTTAACTTACATAGTATTGGTCAAATTTGTGACAATAAGTGTCAAGTATTATTCACGAAAGAAGGTAGTGAAATAATTAAAGATGGTATAATCATAGGAAATTGAATTAGGAAAAATGGTCTATAGGTAATGAAATTAGGAAATAAGTCTCAAGACAAATTATGTCTCGCCACGGTAGAGTGAGTAATCTACCTATAGGCATAAGAAGACTTGGTCACGCTAATATGCGTTTAATTTAATCGTTTTCGTCTAAAGAACTAGTTAGAAACTTACCTAAGCTAAAATATGATAAACATTTTTGTGATGCTGGTAAAATTTGGAAGCAAGCTCATGCAAGTCATAAAGCTAAAAATATAGTTTCCACTAAAAGATGTTAGAAACTGATTACATATGGACTTTTTGGTCCTCGGCAATTAAAAGTTATGGTGGTAATTTCACACCTTAGTTGTAGGCAAAGAATGATTACTATAGTATACATGGACTAGATTTCTAAAGACTAAAAATGAAGCTTTCGAGAAATTTGAAATATAAGGTAGGAAAATTCAAAACCAACTAGGTAGTTCTATAATAGCTATTAGAACGGATCATAGTCGGGAATTTGATAATGAGGTACAATTTGGAGCATATTGTGATGCACAAGGCATTACTCATAACTTCTCGGCTCCACGTACTCCACAATCAAATGAGGTAGTAGAAAGAAAAATAGACCTTACAAAATATGTCCTAGGACCTATCTTAATGAACAATCATTCCAACAAAAGTTTTTGGTGAATGTCGTTGATACGATCACTTATATATTAAATAAATATTAATTCGACCAATACTAGAAAAAACCCCTTATGAAATATTTAGAGGTAGGAAACCCTCTTTAGAATATTTTGAACAATCCATTCCACAAAAGTTTTGGTGTAATGTCGTTGATACATCAACTTATATATTAAATAGAATATTAAACCAAGTTTGACCCAAAGTCATACGAAGGTGTTTTTCTAGGATATTCTCAAAATAGTAAAGCTTATATAGTATTAAATAAACATAACATGACATTCGATGAAAGTCCTCCTCCTACCAAATTATCCCCATTGGTTGATGATGATGTTGGTGAAGAAGAAGCCATTAAAAAGAATACCAAAGTAGTAATAATAATAATAAATAAGATGAGTCGATAGAAGTTGACGAAATCATTAACATTAAGGAGTCCAAGAATCATCTACTAGATTAAGTCATAGGAGATCTTAATCAAAGAGCTTTAAGGTCTCAAGCCCAAAATCATAGTAATTTCTTTTGTTTTATATCTACGATAGAACCCAAAGAGGTCAAAGAGGCATTAAAAGATGAAAGTTGGGTAGTAGCTATGCAAGAAGAACTAAATCAATTTGTATCTAATGATGTTTGGGAATTAGTCCTTTCACCCATGAGTCAATCTGTCATAGGAACAAAATGGGTCTTTAGAAATAAATTAGATGAAAACGGTATAGTATCTAGAAATAAGGCTAGATTAGTGGCACAAGGATATAATCAACAAGAAGGTATAGATTATGATGAAACATATGCTCCGGTAGCTAGGTTAGAGTTGATTAGAATACTTCTTGCTATTGCTTGTGCAAATAATTTTAAATTATATCAAATGGATGTAAAAAGTGCTTTTCTAAATGATTTTATAAACGAAGAGGTTTATGTTGCTCAAACTCCAGGGTTCATTGATTTTCAAAAACTAAACTATGTTTATAAACTTAAGAAGGCTTTGTATGGTCTTAAGCAAGCTCCCAAAGCTTGATATGATAGACTAAAAGCATTTTTGATAAAAAAAAACATGAGTATTCAATGGGAATGGTCGATAATACACTTTTTACCAAGAAATCAAAGTCACATCTTATCATTGTTCAAATATATGTCGACGACATTATATTTGGTTCCATGAGTCAAAACTTGTGTGATGATTTTGCGAAAATCATGCACGACGAGTTTGAGATGAGTATGATGGGGGAGTTGAACTTCTTCTTGGGTCTTCAAATTAAACAAATAGAAGACGGAATATTTTTCAATCAATCCAAGTACATCAAGGAGATGTTAAAGAAGTTCGGGCTGGAAGATTTCAAACCAACCAAGACGCCAATGTCAACGGAGATCAAGCTTACTAAGGACGATGAAGCCGACTTTGTGGATAGCTCTAAATATCGAGGTATGATTGGTAGTTTACTTTATTTAACCACAAGTAGGCCTAATATTATGTTTAGTGTTTGCTTATGTGCTCGTTTCCAAGAAAATCCTAAGACTACCCATTTAGAAGCCGTTAAGCGTATATTTAGGTATATTAGAGGAACTAGTCACTTAGGATTATGGTATCCGAAAGGACCGGAATAGAAACTATAGTTTATGTCGACTCTGACCACGCCGGCGATTACGTTGATCGTAAAAGCATTAGTAGTTTGTACGTTCATAGGATGTTGTTTAACATCTTAGTTCGCTAAGAAACAAACGGCCCTTGCTATCTCCACGACTGAAGCCGAATACGTCTCCGTCGGGAAGGCATGTCAACAAGCACTATGGATGAAACAAGCTCTCATCGACTACGACATACGCCTCGAAGACGTTTCGATTATATGTGACAATAAAGGCGCTATCAAATTAAGTAAAAACCCCATACAACACTCAAGAACTAAATATATAGAAATACGTCATCACTTTCTACGCGATAACGTCCAAAAGGGCAATATTTCTATCGAGAAAGTTGCATCCGAGGATAATATAGTCGATATATTTACTAAGACTTTAATACGTGAAGTATTTAATTATTTAAGATTAGGATTAGGAATGATGGAACTTGTCATGGATAGTGATTCTCCATCATCTCAAAAATAATCGTAAGCAGAAATTTAATGAAGTAATTAATCATTATTCAAAAGTTGTTAATTCTTATTACAAGTTCCAATTACAAAACTTTCAATCATGAACATAATCGAGATTAGAATTTTATTAGATAAAGAAAATATCAATAAAATGACCATAGATATTTTTGAAATCTACATGTATGGTCAATACATGAAATTACGAAATCGATTGAAAAGGACGAAAAGAACAATCATCGAATTGC
The DNA here is from genome assembly GCA_026074375.1 of Tanacetum coccineum. Taxonomy (NCBI): domain Eukaryota; kingdom Viridiplantae; phylum Streptophyta; class Magnoliopsida; order Asterales; family Asteraceae; genus Tanacetum; species Tanacetum coccineum. The sequence continues at coordinate 7,510 of BQNB010079903.1, read as the reverse complement.
AACTCACACTTGTGTTGACGATGTTTTATTGAGTCTAAATGTTCATAAATAATTGTGTTATTAGTAATGGTCAAACTTATGCTAAAAGATAACACACTCCTAGTAGGATCGACTACGATGAAATTCCATCGAGAAATTCACGACAAGTTGCACAGTCCACTCAAAACTTGGACGTCGACTCCGAAAATTATATCACATACTCCTAATCGTAAATATAACACATTCCAATTGTCAAAAATACAACACCTTATCTCTATTTGCTCGAAAATCAACTTTGTCCGTATTTGTGGACACCTGCGGGACACGGATCCACCGTATGGGGATCCGTATGTTGTTTAGGTGGATCCGTGTATCAGCAGGATACCCTACTTTTAAATTGTTAGACCACTTGCATTATCCTCCAATAATACACCACCACCTACCTCTCATATCACCTAAGATTGAGCTTTCCCGCCAACATCATTCAAGCTATAATTAAGATAGATCCATACTCATTACTCTGTTGTACTGATTCATTCTTACCAAACTTCCTAAAATCTTTTGTCCCCATCACTCTCTACAATTCGTCTTGCACTATCGAATGATGAGCTCCATCAATAGAAAGAATGCGAGAAAGAGGAGTAAGCGTGAAGAAGTTAAGATTAACATACCCTACTCTCCATCGTCGGTTGAAAGCTCAAACCAAACTTCCCATTTGCTAGGATATTGGTCATCCGTGGATCAATTTTTAATTTAGCATAACTCATTCTCTAGGGATCTTGATCTACTGCTTTAGGATAACATTATGCTATTAATTAGTTGTAACATCTTTTGTGTTAAAACTATGCCATCTTGAACCAAAATGCATGCTATTATGTGCTATGCATGCATGAATTGAACGTTGAAACTACGCTATGCTTTATGAACATCCTATCATGTTGATGTTGTTTGGTAGATGATAATGATGCTTGCATGATAAATTGTTTCATGTTTTATAAGGGGGGGGGGGCATAAATGCATGTTCTGGTCATTTTTATGAAAACTTGCAACCTACGGATCCACCATATGGTAGATCCGTTTGTTAATTTGGTAGATCCGTGGCTCACCAGGCCAGGTGCCAAAATTTGAATTTTCTTGATTTTTAACCTTTTCTACTTTATCTTATAACCATGCTATATGATACTATGTGGAATCTTAAACCTTAGGATATAACATGTTCTCCATATAATCCAAGAACCATCATGCCAAAACATACACCCAATGTCCTTTATAAGACATATGCTCACAACCTTAATACTTAACATTCAATTGTCTACCTCCTCAAATGGTTCCACACCCACAATCAAAAGGAAAATTTTCCAAGAGCATCTCTCAAAACTCAAATCAAATCAAGTTGATCCACATATCCTTCCACCCGAAGTCTTAGAATCAAGACAAGCTCATTTTCACCCCATGACATGTCAATGTTGTAGTAACTCTTAATGTGAAATTGGATTACTATTACATGAAATGCATCTCATGTTCGAATACATTTAAGAACACACCCCACAAAACAAAATGCCCTCTCTTCACAACATGTTTGATCATTTAATCCCAATCACCAATCTCAATCCTCATCTACACATATGTAGATGTTGTACTAACAAAGTAAATCAACTTTAAAGCCTACAAGAAGGTGTTCATTTCATTTGCTCCTACATCTAACATCATCTGGGATCTTCAAACCCACCATACCTTCCGCACTAAATCCACATATCCGATAACACACACCTCTCGAATTATATAGGAAAATGATATATCCCCAATATTAGGACTTTTAATTATTTCTTCCTTTTTTTGTTTATCATGAATGGCTTTAATGCCAAGTTTTATGTTTAAATCCCTTATAATGGATTAAGCATTATTTTCTTTTATTGTGTTGTTGATGGATGTTCATTATGTATATGTGTGCATTTGTGAATTGTCCATATGATATTATATAAATATATATATATATATATATTATATATATATAATATATATATATATATATAATTATAGTATTATATTTCTTTGTCTACTAACATTGTTTTGTACCACCATTCATAGCTCGATTCCTTGGTTGCCCCAAGCGAGGGGGAGGCATCCACCAAAGGGAGCACTATCAATAAGACTTATTTTTACTTTGCATTCGTATTCAAGTCACTTAGCATTCGTCAAAATAAGACTTGCAAGACTCCTCTCATTCTACAACACTTTTTGCTTCGACAAAAGGGGGAGAAGATATGTAAACTCAACTACTAAATACGTATTTAGTAACTCTTAAATAAGCATGAGTTTATATTTTGTCATCATAAAAAATGGGGAGATTATTAATACAAATATTCGCACAAAAACGATATTTATATTTAATGATCTTTATGTTTTGATAATAACAAATATAATGTCATACTACGTAAAAGTTCACGTAAACAAGTTATTTAGTCGAAAGTTTACTTGACGACGACTAATCACTTAAGGTATGAATATACAGATAAACCAATTTAATGATCAAAGAAAAAATATTATCATTTGCAGTAATGTTTTTAATCAATGATTTATCTTAACACATGATTAATATAAAGCAGTTATATTAATCATGTAAGACAAAATAATATTAACCATAAGTGGAAACAATCTTTCTAAATATTTCCAAATCATCACAAATCTAGAAAATCATTCTTTATTCATGTTAAGAAATATTTTCTTCTAAAAAAATCTATTAAACTAGTTTTAATAATTACAAGAAAATATTTTGTATAGATTTAGGGTTAATCACAAAATGACAATTTTTATCCCAGCTCCTCCCACGGATCCACCAAATGCACTGCACGGATCCAGGAGATGGTGGATCCATGGGTCGCACGTCTTGTTCCCCTGGGACAGAATTTGAAATTCAAATGGTTGCCTATAAATACCAACCTCACTCCTTCATTTCAAACAACTCTTGACAAATATTTTTCTTATACATATTTATCTTTGGCATGTTTCTTTGATCATTATACTTGTTACATAATCCATTACTAGTGATCAACTTCATTTCACACTTTCGTGAAGGACACTCAAGAAACGTCAAGCTCAAGTGTTATTAGTTTAGGTTGTTCATCACGTTTGTGATAATCATTCATCTTGTATATCTTGTGTGTATCATATGTGTATGATAGGTTAGTATTTAGGCCTCAAAATACATAGTGTGTTAGATTGGTTCTATCTCGAAGTAGAACTCTGTATTTAGCTTAGTACCGGAAAAAGTGTAAGCGACGTGTACGGTTTTCTCCGCCTAAAGGGAGCTGTGTTGACATAGTGAAAAACATCTCAATTGGTTACTTGAGAGTTGGAGTAGGCAAGTGAAGCTTCATAGCCGAACCACTATAAATCATTGTGTCATCGATTTGATCTTTCTTATCTTTACTTGCTCATATTTCATAAATAGTTTATTTACTTATTGCATCGCTATCATATACACTTGTGTATATCTCTTGAATTCACATAAGTCGACAATCTAAGTTTTAATTTTAAAATGGTAAAAACTATTCAACCCCCCCCCCCACCCTCCCCTCTTCTAGTTTCCATACGGGCTTGGGCCTAATTGTCCACTAATAGATGTGTGGGAATTTGTGACAGTTAGGGGTGTTATTATCAGGTCTTATCGGGTTGGATTTTGATTTCTAAAAACTCACCCGTAACCTGACCTAGGAATTGGGTTATCGGGTTCGGGTGGTATTCTGGTAAATTGATTTGGGTTATCGGTTGATACTACAAATGAACTTTTATATCCATCCACATTAGAACTGTTATATCCAAACTTCTTTTTCCTTCCAACTAAGGTCTTGGACTGTTATAGAAGTAAAATATCACATGCTAATAGAAGTAAACAAGCGTGATTACCCGCGCGTTGCTGCGGGTCGTTAATTTTTTTCGCGTAGTTGCGAGGCATTATTATTTTTTATTTTGTGTTGTTTTATTTTTTCAGCCTCATCGTTTAATAGTTTGTTTTTTGAGTGTCTTATATGGGTTTATGTGTGGGGCTCATGTTTAAAGATTTCTTTTTTTGGTTATACATTTTTTTTAATATAATTTTATGGGAACATGACTTTTTTTATTGTATTTTGTGTGGGTTTATTTTTTCGGTCTCATGTTTAATAGTGCGGGTTAATTTTTGCGTTAAAATTTTATTTTTATTCTTTTCTATTTTTTATTTTTGCGGGTTTATTTTTTCAGTCTCATGTTTAATAATTTGTTTTTTTATATATGGGCTTATTGTTGGGCCTCATGTCGCGGATATTTTTTTATCTTAATAATCAATATTTTGTTAATTTTGTTTTTATATTTGTGAGAGCGGTTTTTTTTTACATTGCTTAAAAAAAAATAAACCAATGGGTTGGCCCAAATTGGGAGCCCAAAGGGCCGAGCACTGTAGCGTGTGGAACAAAACTATGTCGTTTTATTCTACGCGAGACATTATTTTTTTTTTTTTTGTTCGGTTTTTATGTTTTCGGCTCATGTTTATAGTTTTTTTTTTTATTATAGGAACATGGACTTTAAAATGAGAATCGCAGCGCTTTATGCATGGCGTTTCTTTTTATTGATTTTGTGCGGGATTTATTTTTTTCGGTCTATGTTTAATAGTGTGGGTTAATTTTTGCGTTAAAATTGTTTTTTTTATTCTTTCTATTTTTTATATTGTGCGGGTTTATTTTTTAGGTATCTTGTTTATTAGTTTGTTTTTTTATATGGGACTTATGTGTTGGGATACTATGTCGCGAGTTACTTTTTATAGTGCGGGTTAATTTTGGCGTTTAAATTTTATTTTTATTTTTTCTATTTTTATTAGTGAGGGTTTATTTTTTCGGTCTCATGTTTTGAATTGTTTGTTTTTTTATATTGGCGTATGTGTTGGGTCTCAGTCGTTGAGTATTTTTTTATCTGAATAAGTCAATATTTCTTGTAGTTTTTTTTTTTTCTATTTTTACCGAGCGGTTTTTTTTACATTTCCCTAAAAAAAAAAAAAAAATTGCCAAATGGCGGCCATTGGGACGGTACTGTAGCAACTATGGGTACTGTAGCAACAGCTGCAAAAAGACAGCGTTTTAACCCTATTATAGTATATGAGTAACTTATAAACGATAAGTCTTGCTCTTCTTATTATTATAGTCAAATAAAAATCAAAAATTGGTTGCAATGTTATATCCGGTTAAATAAAAATGATACTCCAAAGTCGCAAGGCTTTTGTTTATAAAAAGAGTAGTACATTATTATTTGGATCATATGGCCACTATTAAATAAAAACAAAAACTATGGAAGGCTTGTATCATTTGTTTATCAGTGGAATTATATTTATGGTTCCTTCTCTAGGAACAATAAGCTGTAATGTTAAACTCAGTTTCGCATATCGGCAAAAAGTTTGTATAAAACTGCTTTGTAAAACAACATTGGAACTTTGATTTGATTGACTTTACCATACTTTTTTACTTTGGTTTGCAGTACGATAAACATGTAAAACCTAGCTTTGAGGGATTTTTTCTTCCATCAAAGAAGCATGGATGATGTTTTATCATACCAGAGGCGCATTATAAGATGTTGCCATAGACTTGATAGTGCAACATATTCGCACAAAGCTTGGTCAACATGATCTTAAGTAAAATTTATCAAAACCTTTTTATTATACCATCTACATTTTTAGGTATATATGAGCATGTTTTGTTACAAATGCATGATCAGGCCTTCGCTTGATACAAATGCAAAAAAAAAAAAGACAAAAAAAAATACAGACAAACAAGCAGAAAGACAAAGGGCAAAAACACAATCCATAGATAAGAATTCCACACACTAACACGACATACATGATCCACATACTATAAGAATGAAAAAAGAAAACCAACATCAGTGCAGAACCACAAACACAGAATTTTAACTTGCAGACCCTCAAAACATCCGTGTTGTAGAATGAATACGAGGCACAAAGAGGCATTGCAGACCCACAAAACAGACTTTGACAATATCTTAAGAAATTACAGAAACTGAAAATGTATAAGGAAACTGAGCAAATACTTGCTTATGAAAAGAATGTGAAATAGGGATACCACACTTAATCACTTATGAGTCATAAGTGTAGCAGTATCCCTGTTTGTGACGGTTTTGGTCTTAATAGAGGCCGCAAGATTTTTTAAACAAGGGAAACACTGGTTCCCCATATTCACTTTCAATGTTAAATTGTTCGTAATTATGCTACAACCGATGTTACCAGCAGACATATCTACCGATATCACTATGTATAATATCAACTTTGCAAAAGTTGTGTACATCATTCTTCTTCACCATGCTGTCCAACTTCTTACCATGACTAGGGGTTTTGAGTAACAAGCAACTTGTCATCAGCATGGCTACCTTGTATTTTCTCATCTAATATTTCCAGTCTTTTAGCTACTAAGTTGTCCTGAATACATACTACTCCGTATTTTATTAGGTTTCATTATGATTATCTTTTACACCCCATTTTTCCAGGTCTCGGTGGTTCCCATATGTAGAGAAGAAATGATAGAAATATGCAAGATTGCCTGCACGTCATTATAACGAAATTGAGTGCCCTCAGTTTGTGATTGCTTATTCACCTAGCTAGTGTTGTGATTGCTTATTCATCTATGATCTTTTCCATTCATCTACTTTATACCTTGAACTCGTTGCGTTTTAAATCAGATTTTTGGCATGCATATTCCGAATATAAGTGGTGGATCAAAGTAATTATATTGTGTCAGTCCGTTGGAGTTGTGGTTGGTAGTGTAACAGCTATTTTCAGAGGTTGCATTGCAACCATGCTCTCTCCACAACAAACTGCTGATCGTCTAAATAATGTATTCCATATCGATAAAGGTTATACCAAGCTGCTTGAAAGATGAAATAAGCATAGGATGAGGACATGAAGTCTTGAACATTATACATTTTGAAAAATACAAGACCGATCCTCAGACCCACATTTGGCCGGGTATGACCGGATTTGGCCGGGTTTGGCTCGGGTATGGCCGGGTTTGACCAGGTTGGGCGGCTTTGGTCGGGTATGGCGGGTTTGGCACGGGTTTCGCCGGGTTTGACAGTGTCTGGCAGGTTTAGCTCGGGTTTGACCTGGTTTGAGCGGTTTGGACATGTTTGGCCCGGGTTTGACCGTGTTTGGCTCGTGTATAGCCGGGTTTGGGCGGGTTTAGCCTCGGTTTGGCCGGTTATGGCGGGTTTGGCACGGGTTTGACTGGGTTTGGACAGGTTTGGCACTGGTTTAGCCGGGCATGACCGGGTTTATCCGGGTCTGGACAGGTTTGGCCCGGGTTTGGGTCGGATATGGCCGGGTAAAGCCCGGGTTTGGACAGGTTTGGACCGGGTATGGCCGGGTTTGACTGGGTTTAGCCCGGGTATGGCGGCTTTGGCACGGGTTTTGTCGCGTTTGACCGGATTGACCGGGTTTTGACTCAGTTCTGCTCCTTGACAAATCTTGTTAACTTTAGATGTGGCAATTTAGACATGG
>BQNB010079902.1:0-30097 GCA_026074375.1 Tanacetum coccineum | reverse complement strand
ATATATTATATATATATTTTAAAGAGTGAATTTTCCTTAGGGAATTTTCTTAATTGCTCTTGTGGAAATATTATATTAGTATATATTATAAAGCGTATCACTTAGTCATTAGGTTAGTATCATAGTTTCATAATCTGTCTTAAAAACCACTAAAAAACCAAAAATACTAGTTTAGCTTTAGCTTATAAATTTTGCTTATTAGTCAATTTAAATTTGCTTAATAGGATAAATATTAGTTTATTATAATCTGGTTTTCAAGTTTCAATTATTAAGATTCATTTTCATAAGCTAAATTGAGTTTTCATATGTTTAAATGAGTGTTTGGATTTGTTGAATTTGACCTTCAAAAGTCAAAAATGGTTGATAAAAGTTTGTGAACTAGTTTTAAAATCACTTTAAATCAGTAGTAAAAGTGTTTTCATAGATTAGATTTCATAATTTAGTGAGTTAAGGTTGGTTTTATTTAGTTTTGCACCAGGGGAGATTTTCTCTTTCAAGCTAGTTAGAAAATTTTGATCCAAGCTTCTTTGAGCCTGGATATTGTTTGCTAAGTGTTCATTTACACTCATTGGGTGTGTCAAATGCAGGTTTGACCATTAAGGTCAATTGCATTTGGGTTTTACCCAATTGTGAAGTGCATCAGATAAGTACTGCAATTCCTAACTGCATACTTTCTTTGATCACTATTAAGCTAGTATAAGTAGGTTTTGATAGGTAAAATTCAGTAGGTTAATAGTTTTCATATAGGTAGATAGATTAATTCTTGCTTTTCAATTTCTAGCTTATAATCTAGGTTAATTTAGCATTCAAAGTTCACTAAAATTTCTAAAAAAACCAAAAACAATAGTAAGTGGTTCTTAGATTCTAATTTTAGGTTTTTAGCTTATATGATCTGTTTTTATGATTTAGATTCATAACTTATAAGTAGTTTGATAAGTTTTCAAAAGCTTAGCTTCTGAAGTAGCTTATTGTGCTTTCTAGCTTAATTGATTTTTGAGCTTTTAGAGTAAGTTCCTAAGTTTGCCCCTTTGGTCTTTAATTTCAATAAGCTTTCAGTGTTTTCAGTTTAAGTAGCTTATCAAAATTAGCTTCTAGTCATCATAAGTTTTCTAAATTAGCTTTTGGTTTTAAAAATAGTACTTATTTGAGGTTTTCAAAAAAAAAGGAAAGTGGAAGTCGGGGGTGAGTAAGACTCGAACCCCCGACCTCAACACTCTCAACCCTTATAACATCACACACTACCACTGTGCCCTTGGGTCTTTTTCGTTATACACTTGCAACATTTATTCTTTATACACTTTTAGTTCTTATAAGCTTAATAAGCTGTTTCAGCTTATTTCGTGGCTTATTTGATAAGCTGAGTTTATAAGCTTACTTTTCCTAGGTTCTAATTAGTTTAAGCTATTTTTTGTATTTCCCCCCTGTAATTTTTCTAGAATTTTTATAGTTCGTTTAGTATTTTTAAACATTTATTTTCATTAAAAACTTTAAAAAATCATAAAAAATAGAAAAATAATCAAAAAAATATAAATCTTTTTTAGAAAATTTTCTTTTATCATAAAGTTCATAGAAAAATTAGTTTTGATTTCATAGGGTCTAATTTGCAAAAATTCAATTTTTAAAGAACGAGATTTGTCCCCGTTTTCATTTTTCGTGTTTTAACGCTCATTTCAACTCCGTTTTTGATCTAGTTTTCTTTAAACTTACTTTTTAGTCAAATAGAGTCCATTTAAAAAGAAAAAAAATTAAGTTAGGTTTATTTTTAGAAATTTAAGGTTTTTGACCTCCGTTTAGGGGTCCTGTTTTGCGTCTTTAGCTAAAATTTGGTTTCCCATTTTTTGTCCTCATGCATAATTGTTATAATTTGTTTATTTTAATTTTTAAAAGTAGATAATCACACCAACCTTTGTTTCTAATTCAAATCATTGTCCGAACATCTAACGAGTTCAAATCACAAGTCTGTTGGGGGATAACGACCCGGAATCATACCCTCTTAATTTTTTCCCGGTTTTAATATACTTATTATATTATATATATTTTTGAAAGTTTTCCTATTACTTTGTCCAAAAGGGTAATTGAAGGAATTATCCATTAGTAAGGTCCCAACCTCGAATCAAAGATTAAAAACTTACATATGTATCATTACCGAAAAACGTCACCTTAAAAATAAAATTTTTTTAAGAGCTACGTAAGTAAATTTGATTATTTGTTTAAGTTGTCTTCACGTTTTCCGTTAAAATAGTGGTGTTAAATAAATAAAAAAATAAAAAATTAAGTTTTAAATTTTCTTTTTCAACTTTGTGCATGCCACTCGTTCTCGAACCCGCAACCGTAAACCGTCAATACAATCCCAACCGGCTGTTGTACAACCATTTTATTAGAAGACCTTTGTTAATCCTCCCTTAGTTCGATGGCTGATAACAGACTATGCACGTTGCTCCAAGCACCCAACGAGGTTACGAGGATGCAATAGTAATTTTCCTGTAATCATGCTAATTTTGAGTTAAAGCATGGTTTGATCATCTTGATTCAGAAAACAAACAGTTTTTTCGGACATGATAAAGAGAACCACATGCTCACAACCTTACTTCAAATAAGAGTACATCAACAATGAATTCTCGGAAAATCCGAGCACATCAATTAAGCTTATGCTTTTTCCATTTTCTCTTGAAGGTTCAGCCGATTTGACTAGAAAAAGAACCTCCTCGAACAAATTTGACAGTGTAGTAACTAGTTCAAAATATCATTAATCAATTCTTTCCACCCTTCAAAACGTACCAATCTTCATAACAAAATCACGAGATTTCAACAAAGATTTAACGAATCGTTTTATGAGGTATTTGGGATCGATTTAATGACCTTCTTCGAGCATGCCCACATCATGGATTTTCTGAATTACATCAACTAGATACGTTTTACAATGCTTTGAATGCTAATGATCAAGATTCGTTGAATTCTGCTGCGGGTAGAAACTTTTTGGATAACGATGCCACGGAATGCATGAGAATTATCGAGATGTAAATCCAAGGTACGTAATTCACGAAAAAAGCAGTCCCGTTGCCAAAAGTGAGTTTTTAAAAAAAGAATTCACTACAACCGGAATTTACACTAGATGTTGCTGCTCTTACAACCGAAGTTTCTGAACTTAAGAATATGATGAAACTATCTTATCGACAATGCAAAAAGGACCCCCAAGCTCCTGCACCAGCTATAAAGTGGTTTGAACAGAGTTGTGTAACTTGTGGAGGTGCTCATTCTTATAGAAATTATCCAGCCACCGATGGCAATGTTTATCGAGACAACATTCAAGAGTACGTTTCACAAGCTGCTGCAGCCAATTTTAATCAAGGAAATACCAATTCTAGACCTTCGATGGTTGCAAACCAAATCCGACCTCCTGGTTTTCCTCCGATTCAAAACAATCAAAACCGTTTCAATCAGAATCAAGGAAATAATTTCAACCAAATCGTGGACAAAATTTCATCAAACCGAAGGAAATAACTTTTATCAAGGACAAGTGTATCAACCTCCGACTAGTCAACCACCAGTTTACCAAGCTCAACCTTATCAAGCTCCTGCTCAGCAAATGCAAGGTGTTTCAAAGACCGATTTTGAGAATTATGTCAAGGCTAATGATGCTGTATTGAGAAATATGCAAAATCAGGGCCAAGGTTTACAAAACCAGATGACAAATTTAACGGAAATGCTTTCTAAGTTCGTAAATTCCAATACCGCTTCATCTTCGAATTCAGGTTCTCTTCCAAGTAACACGGTTACTAACCCGAAGGAAGACTTGAAGGGTATTACTACCAGAAGTGGTATTGCTTATCAAGGACCTACGATTCCTACTTCTTCTCCTAGAGTAGTGGAACGTAGAACAAGGGGGGGGGGGGGGAGGGGAGGGCGGGGAGAGGAGACACCATTTTCTACTATTAAACGAAATTACCGAAGACGTCCAACCTCCGGTTGTCCCAGTTGAAAAACAAAATCCAGTTTCTGAGCCAGTTAATGCTCCAGTTAGTGCACCGATGCCTAACCCAAAACCGTCAATTCCTTATCCATCAAGGCGAAATGATGAGAAGCACCGTGAAAATGCTAATGAACAAAAAGAGAAATTCTACGAAATCTTCAAAGATATGAGTTTCGAAATTAGTTTCATGGATGCTTTGACTCTAATGCCCAAGTTTGCTTCAACTCTTAAAGCCTTAATCGGAAATAAAGAAAAGCTTAGTGAGATGGCTAGAACCCCTTTGAACGAACATTGCTCGGCGGTCATACTTATATAACAAATACCCGAAAAACTTGGTGACCCCGGCAGATTCCTTATTCCATGTAAATTTCCCGGAATGGATGAGTGCTTAGCCTTGGCCGATCTTGGCGCTAGCATAAATCTCATGCCATTTTCCGTGTGGAAAAAGCTTAACCTTCCAAACCTAACTCCAACGTGCATGACACTAGAACTAGCGGACCGTTCGATCTCCACCCCACGACCATTGGTTTGCTAAAATGTCAACGTTAAAGTTAGTGTAATTCCATTTTCCATCCGACTTTAGTGGTCCCGTAGATTTTGAACATACCCTCGAGTTACCTTTTAATTCTCGTGGGAGTGTTTTCTTAAGACAAGTCGAGCTTTGATAGACGTGTACGAAGTGAAATAACCCTTCGAGTAGGAAAGTGAGGCCATTTACTTATAATCTTGATCAAACTTCGAGATACTCAGTTAATTATAATGATATGACGGCGAATCGAATCGACGTTGTTGAATTAGCTTGTGAAGAGTATTCTCAGGAAGTTCTAGGATTTTCAGACGTGATCGCCAGTGGCAATCCCACTCCCTATTATGATCCGATAGTTTCAAATTCTTCTCCGACTCTCACTCCTTTCGGGGATAGTGATTTTCTACTTCTAGAAGAAGCTGATGCTTTTCTTGCTCTAGCCGACGATCCAACTTCACCGGAAGTTGATGAATCTTATTATGACCCAGAGGGGGACATTCTTATTCTCGAAGCACTCCTTAACAGTGATCCTTCACCACCTCCGAACCAAGGAAATTATTTGCCAGAAATCAGAAAGGAACTTAAACTGTGTGAAGCCAAAACTGCCAAATCTTCAATTGATGAACCTCCAGAGGTCGAACTTAAGGACTTACCGCCTCATCTCGAATATGCATTTTTAGAAGACAACAACAAGTTGCCAGTCATAATTGCCAAAGATTTGAGTGTCGATGAAAAGACCGCTCTCATAAAGGTTCTAAAGTCCCGAAAGCAAGCAATTGCTTGGAAACTTTCCGACATAAAGGGTATTAACCCGGAATTTTGTTCTCATAAAATTCTAATGGAAGAGGACTATTGAACACGTTCCAACATCTAAGAAGGGTTATTCAAAGATTCTATGATGTCATCAAGAAAGAAAGTGAAAAACTCTTGACGAGCAGGATTGATCTACCCAATCTCGATATCTTAGTTTTGAGCCTAGTGCACATTCCAAAGAAAGGAGGTATAACCGTAGTAACCAAGATGAAAATGATTAGTACCAAACAAGACTTGTAACGAGATGGAGAGTTTGTATTGATTATCGTAAGTTGAATGAAGCCACCCGGAAAGACCACTTCCCTTTCCATTATGGATCAAATGCTTGAAAGACTTGCAGGAAATGAATACTATTGTATTCCATGATGTTTTTCGGTATTTTGCCAAATACAACAATCCAAAGATCAGGGGGGAAAAAACCACATTCCCTTTCCAGAACGTGAACGTTAGCATTATCACGCTGCATGCCTTTTGTTTATGCAATGCACCAGGCACGTTCCAGAGTGTATGATGGCTATTTTCCCATGATATTATTGAAAAGACAATGAAGTTTTCATGGAGATGACTTTTCAGTTTTTGGAAATTTCTTTCTCAACATGCCCTTACCAATATATGAGAGGAAAGCAAAAATGGTGTGAAGACACTAATTTGGCTCTTAATTGGGAAAAAAAGCCATTTATGGTGAAAGAAGGCATCCGAATGGACATAAAATTTAAAGAAAGGAATAGAAGTCGACAAAGCCAAAATAGATGTCATTGCTAAGTTACCTCACCCAACTACCAGACAAATGTATAAGTAGTTTTCCGTTCATAATGCCGGTTTTTTACCGAAAATTCATCAAGGACTTTATCAAAGATTTCTCGACCCAGACACATCCTCCTTGCGAAAAACACTTATTTTATTTCTCAAGAATCATTCAACTTTCAGACCTTAAAGAAGAAATTAACCGAAGCTCCAATTCTGATTGCCCCCGACTGGGACCCAGCTCCTTTAGATGCTTATGTGTGATCTAACGACTATGCCAAGGTACGTTTTGGGGCAAGAAATTGAAAGCACTTTAGGCAGATTCATTATCAAGCAAAACAATGACCGAGCAAATCGAACTACACCACAATAGAAAAGGAAATGTTGGCTGTGGTGTACGCTTTTGAAAAATTCCGGTCATACCTCATCATGAATAAAAGCATAGTGTATACGGACCATTCCGCCCTTAAGTACCTATTTGCTAAGAAAGATGCCAAAGCAAGATTGCTAAGATGGGTTCTACTCCTTCAGGAATTCGATTTTAAAGTAATTGATACGAAGGGAGCTGAGAACTACGCAGCCGATCATTTGTCCCGATTAGAAAACCCGTATGAAAATGTTTTCGATCCAAAGGAAATAAACGAAAATTTTCCTCTCGAAACACTTAATATGTGACTCTCGTGGGACAGCAAGTAACCCAGTGTTTGCCGATTTTGCAAATTACCACGCGGGGAATTTCATTGTCAAAGGAATGTCAACTCAACAGAAAAACAAATTTTTCAAAGATGTCAAACACTATTTTTGGGACGACCCTTTTCTATTCAAAACCTGTGCGGATCAAGTGATCCGGCGATGTGTTTCAGGCCAAGAAGCTGTCGACATCCTCACAGCTTGCCATAGTGGACCCACCGGGGGACATTACGGTGCCAACTACACCGCCAAAAAGGTTTTTGACTCCGGATTTTATTGGCCCACAATCTACAAAGATGCCCATGAGTTAGTCAAAAACTGTGACTCATGCCAGCGTCAGGGAAAAATTTCACAACGTGATGAGATGCCACAAAATTCCATCCAAGTGTGTGAAATCTTTGATGTCTGGGGCATAGACTTTATGGGACCATTTTCGTCATCTAGAGGAAATAAGTACATACTCTCCGTCTATTTATTTATCACAAATGGGTTGAAGCCAAGGCGCTCCCCACAAATGATGCTAGGGTTGTAGTTAAGTTTTTAAAATCTCTTTTGCCGTGATCGGTACACCGAGAGCAAATAAAAGCCCCCCCCCCCGAATACGTGGGACCCATTTTGTATAAAAATTTGCTAAAGTAATGTCTAAGTATGGGGTCACTCATCGTCTTTCTACTGCTTACCACCCTCAAACGAGTGGTCAAGTCGAGGTGTCGAATCGTGGGTTAAAACGTATTTTAGAAAGAACAGTTGGAGAAAACCGTGCCTCATGGTCCGATAGGCTTGATGACGCTCTATGGGCATTTCGTGTCGCTTATAAGACACCAATTGGTTGCACCCCTTACAAGCTCGTATATGGAAAGCCGTGTCATCTACCTATCGAATTAGAGCATAGAGCGTATTGGACATTAAAACATGCTAATTTTGATCTTAAAACCGCGGGCGATCACCGTAAGCTGTAACTGAATGAACTTAATGAGCTTCGTAATCAAGCATACGAGAATTCTTTGATTTATATGGAGAGGACAAAGAAGCTTCACGACTCAAAGATCAAAAACCGCATTTTCAATGTTGGTGATCAAGTCTTGCTTTTCAACTCTCGTCTAAAGATATTCTCAGGAAAACTTAAAACCTGATGGTCTGGCCCTTTTACCATAACTGAAGTTTTTCCATATGGCACCGCAAAATTATCTCACTCTGACGGATCAAATTTCAAAGTGAACTGCCACCGACTTAAAAACTACTTCGGAGGGAACACACCAACCATGGTTGTCCAGGGGGGGGGGGGTGGGGGGGGGGGGGGGGGGGGGGGGTGGGGGGGGTGTGAAGAAAGGTTAAAAAGGGGTTGGTGATACTAAATTTAATTAGAAGAAGAATTAATGGATCGAGTAAAGAATGTGAATCGTTACCAAAAACAAACGCTTCGTGGGAGCACCCATGCTTATCCATTTTTCTATTCTATTTCTAATGTTTGTGAGGAGGCTTGTACTCTTCCATTCTTTTATGTTTGTACTTGTGAGTGTTTGCAGGATTGACCCAAATTTTCTGAGAGACTCTCGTAGTTTGGTGTTTTGTCCGGTCACTCGGAGCTTCCTAGCCCTTTGTCTTGCCGAAATAGTTTGGGAAATCCAATATCCTAAAGATTATTACGTCCAACATTTACTTATAGCACACTTAATAAACGCTTAAGAATTTTTTGTGATACTTTTCTTCATGTTTGGTATCATTCGACGCTTTTTGAGTTCTAGTAATGGGTTATTTAAGTCTAGGCTAGCAACATTGAGTACAATGTTTGATTTTAGGTAATGGGGTAAGTATATCTTCGATATTAATCTTACCAACTTTTACTGTGTTTCTCACTCCCCCGTTTTCCCACAAAATTTTCAAAAAATATAAAAAAATTAAAAATTTTCAAAAATAAAATAAGTGTTTTTTGTCACAATTTTGACTTTCTTGCTGGTAGAATAAGAGTAAATTTTGACCCAATCGAGCGTGTTGAGCTCTAGCTTGTTACTTAACTTTTAGGCTAAGCGTTCGCCAATTCGCGAAGAACAAAAAAATGATAGAGTTAAGTATGAGTAGGATGCAAAACAAGGATTAGTTGGAAATCTTTAGAGCTCATGTATGTAACTTGTTGCTTTTTCTCCCATAAGCTCTTAACCGGATTAATATACGTGCTGTTTTTGGAGACTAAACTTAAATCAACAATTTTTATGTAATATATAGCAAAAATTTTAGTCTTAGTTCAAATTTATACTTGAATTTTTCAAAAAGAAGTCTTCTTTAAATAAAATAAAATATTAAAAAAAAATAATGAACAAATAATTTAAAAAGTAATAATAATAAAAGCTGTAGGGCTGATAAAATTATTACTATCTCTTACGCTCAAACCGATGATGGTAGTTCTAAAGAAAGGCCCATAGAAAGTAATAAAGATCCTAAAAAAGAAGATAGTAAACTGATAAAAGTTTGCTGCATCTTGCCGGCTCACAACCGATGTTGCAGCCTTCTAAAAGGTCGAGGGTTACAATTGCATAAATATCAAATAAAAAAAAAATAATTAAGTGTGAATTCAAATAAATTGAAACTACTTTTGTTAAATTCAAATGATGCTTATTGCACTTTGACTCTTTATTTTATAAGCTATGAATATTCGAGGAAACCTGAGAGTTGTTTAACCTAAAGTGTCCGTGAGCCCGAATACTAGTCTCTGTGGGGTGTCAAAAGCCTGGTCACTTAGCCGCAAGGTTAGGATGTGCCGAGACGAAAGTCGCTATATGGGATGATCTCGCCTTCAAACTCATTATTCTAAGGTGGAACGTAAAGCATAAGTATGTTGCAAAAAGTTGATCCATGGTTGAAATTCAAGATAGCACACTCACTTAAGATATAAAAAAATTGACAGAGTGTAAAGTCCCATAATATGCAGAATATGAGTATGTTAGCATCTTTACCTTATATTAAGCTATGATTTTGTTTTTTAAGCGGCTTTGATAAGGAAAAGTCGGGACGAAGAATTAATACCTTTTGGTCATTCTAGATCGAAATGCATCTGTACCATGATCCCTAATAATATATGGAAATAAAAAAGTCCAGAATAATCTCATTTATATTATTTAAAAAAAATGGAAAAGTTTTAAGAAAATGGGAAAAAATAGGGGTTGTTTTATAACTTGAGATTCTAATCTCTCCACAATAAGGTCTTTGCTACTTTACAAAGGTTTAGTTTTGGATGTTTTAAAGGTAATAAGTTTATAAGGCATATAACATTACGTGAGGACACGCACGCTTATTTAGGGAATTTGATATGTGAGAAAACACATATCCATTTATATCAAAATGCCCTACAAAGACAAAATTGTGCTTTAAATGCATGTATATTGCTTTGTTATTCTTTGTGATTGGTGTAGGTAAGGATATTACATAAATCTTAAGAAAACGGACAAACATGGACACGAGAACGAAAGCACGCCAAAGGGCCGATAGAAAGCTATCAAAAGTCAAAAGTGGTCAACTCAAGTCAACCTTAGTCAACCTAAGTCAAACTACAAAAAAACAAAACTGCAAATATTCCAACCAGTCCCCACTTCGTTCACCAAAATTCATAAAGCCCTTTAAAGCGCCTTAACGGTGTTAACATCTATTAATAGGAGTTTAACACTCGTTTATCTTTTTTATATAACAAACCAAAAAAAAAAAACCCAACACCCGTTATCTATAATAACCCAAGGCCCATTTCTTTTTATATAAACCGAAGTCAAAGCCCAAATACAAGTCAGTCAAACACCTCCCTAAAACTTTACAGGTAAAAAGTCGTGAAGTTATCGGTTTTTTACTGTTCATCCATCGTTCCCATTTAACCATGGGTCAAATCAAAGGGCAAATGATAATTAATAACGTGGCAAGCTAATTCGAGGGATAAGGTACACCTTGGCAGAGTTTATACATCAACAAGTACTCTTATTGGTAGAGACCCAAGAAAGAATGACACGGTGGACATGAAAGAAGCACAAGGATATAAAGCTTATACACTCGGGCTACTCACAAAAGAAGCACAAACCTATCATAATCACGGATTGCCACGCTGGCAATCCGTGAGAGCTAAGATGTGATCTAACGGCCAAGAGTAGTTCTCCAATCATTGAAGGAATGTATAGACAAGATTGGAAGGAGCGTGCAAAGACCTAAGGACCTAGAAGGATCTACTTAAGGCTATAAATAGCCTCATTCCTCACACACATGAGATATCTTTTCCTGTAATTTTTTTAGTTAAATTAGTTTACTTAGTTTTTAGTTAAAACGTAAATTTTCTTTTAAATCTCTTGTAATCTATTTTTCTTAAGCTTTGTAATCAATTTCAAGTATTAATAAAATCAAATTTAAGTTTACACAATCTGCTTTTACCTTAAAGCTTTTATAGAACTCAAATGTTGTTGCTACTGTTTGATAAGCTCTTACAACTCTCTAAGCTTGTAATTGAGCTCAATTAGTCACTTAATCTACTAAAACTATAAAATCAGTTGTATAACCTTTGCTTATGGATTTTGGACTTAAGGAAGATGAGCTAGCAATGGATGAGCTCATATAGACTATACTGGCTTATTAACAATAAGCCAGAGCTTGTAGACATAATCTCTTGCTGAGCTCTTACCTCTGTTTAGATGAGGTTTTAGGTTTTCATTTCCTTTTTCTTTTCCGATTCTCTTTAGTTATTAGCTTAATACTGTCCTTGCTTATTAATTGCTTAGTTTGCTTATTTAGTTGCTTATTAGCTGTTTTAATTAGTTTATAAATGCTTATTATAATGGATAATTGTTTTTCAAGCTTAGTCATTAGGTTAGTATCATAGTTTCATAATCTGTCTTAAAAACCACTAAAAAACCAAAAATACTAGTTTAGCTTTAGCTTATAAATTTTGCTTATTAGTCAATTTAAATTTGCTTAATAGGATAAATATTAGCTTATTATAATCTGGTTTTCAAGTTTCAATTATTAAGATTCATTTTCATAAGCTAAATTGAGTTTTCATATGTTTAAAGGAGTGTTTGGATTTGCATAGTTTGACCTCAAAAAGTCAAAGGAAATTGATGATGACTTTTGAATCAGTTAAGTAATCATATAAAATCATTTTGTGAAGTGAAATCATAGATTAATTTTCAACTTTGAAAAAGTTTTAGTGAAAACTATTGGATTTTGCACCAGGGGAGGTTATTGCTTTAAGCTAGCTAGTTAGTTTTTTATCCAAGCTTGGAATTTGGTTGCTAAGTGATAAGACACACTCAATTAGAGTGTGAATTGCAGGCTTGAACTATTTGGTCATTTGCAAAAATTGGTTTTACCCCATTTACCTAGTGCATCAGCAGAAACTATTGCAGTTCCTACTGCTGACCTTTGTGATCAAATTTAGGCTAGTTTAATTAGGTTTTAGCTTCTAATAATCAGTAGGATCATAGTTTACATATTAATTAAGGTAGATTTAAACTAGCTTTTAAATTTCTAGCTTAATATCTAGGGTCAATTAGCTTTTAAATTTCATAAAAAATCTTAAAAAAAACCAAAAACAGTAGTAAGTCATTTTTAGTTTTCAAAAGCCCACTTTCTGTAAACAGCTTTTTCACAAGCTTTTTGTGAACTTATTTTTGAGTTTCAGCTTAATGTTGTTTCATTAAAGTTGCTTAAAAAAGTATTTTCTACAACTTTTGTTCTTTGAGTTTTCAAAAATAAAAAAAATACAAAAAAGTGTGCCTGGGACTCGAACCCTAGACCTCTCCCACACAACAGCAATGACTTAACCGTTTTGCTTCAATAGCTCATCCAACCACATCTCCCTTCATTTATTCTTTATACACATTTTCCCTTTTAAGTCTATAAGATGTTTTAAGCTTATTCCGTGGCTTATTTGATAAGCCGTGCTTATAAGTTTATTTTTCCTAGGTTCTAATTAGTATAAGCTAATTTCTATAATTTTTCTAGAATTTTTATAGATAGTTTAGTATTTTTAAACATTTATTTTCATTAAAAACTTTAAAAAATCATAAAAAATAGAAAAATAATCAAAAAAAAAAAATCTTTTTTAGAAAATTTTCTTTTATCAAAAAGTTTATAGGAAAATATGTTTTGTTATTGTAGGGTCTAATTTGCAAAATTTCAATTTTTAAAGAACGGGATTCGTCCACGTTTTCGTTTTTCGTGTTTTAACGCTCATTTCAACTCCGTTTTTGTTCTAGTTTTCTTTAAACTTACTTTTTAGTCAATTATAGTCCATTTAAAAAGAAAATTTTAAGTTAGGTTAAATTTTAGAAATTTAGGGTTTTTAACCTCCGTTTAGGGGTCCCGTTTTGCGTTTTTAGTTAAAATTTGGTTTCCCGTTATTTGTCTTCGTACTTAATTATTATATATTGTTTATTTTAGCTTTTAAAAGTAGATAATCAAATCAACCTTTGCTTCCAATTCAAATCATTGTCCGAACAGCAAACGTGGTTTCAATTTCACAAATCGTTGGGGGATAACGACCCAAGAATCATACTTCCCGGTAAATATACGTATTATATTATATATATTTTTGTGAAGATTTTCCTTTTTACCTTTGTCCTCAGAGGTAGTTTGGTAATTTTCCATCATTTTATATATTTTATATTTTACGTGTATAGAATTGTTATATCATTATATCATTTGATAAATGTTATACACGAATACAGAATCAGGTCTTTGACTTTGCTAATATGAAGGCCATTAAGAAATTTCAAATTGCTATAGTTGGTCATATGACACATAGATGAGAATACTGGCAAGATACACAATCCATCACATTAAATTACCTATTTGAGTTTTGTATATAGCAAGGTCATAACGCTAATGACTACATATGATACATTATTTTTAAAAGATGGAACATAAAAGTAACTGTCTTTAAATTTTTCTAAAGGCTGGTATCCATTAGTAAGTTCCCAACTCGAATCAAAGATTTAAAAATCTTAACGTTTTTGTTGGTGTCATTTCAAAAATAAGGTATCACACCTTAAAAGTAAAATTTTTTAAGAGCTAACGTGTAGTTACTTCATTTGATTTATTAGGTTTAAGTTGTCTTCTCGTTGTTCCGTTAAAAATAGATTTGTTAAATATAAAAAAATTTAGTTTAAATTTTCTTTTTCTACTTTGTGCATGCGCACTCGTTCATCTAACCTCAACCGTAACCGTCAAACAACAAGCCCAAGCCCGGCTGTTGTTCTCTTCAACCATTTCTTTTAGAAAGGATATTTTGTCTAATTCCCTCCTTAGTTCCGATGGCTGATACTGGTCTATGACACAATTGCATCCTTCACCACCATAGGGGTCGATGATACAATTGTAATTGGGACTAGTATCGAAAATCAATTGTAATTTTGAGTTATAGCTTGGGTTGTCAAAGCTATTGTTTTACCAGAAATCAATGCCGATCATTTTGATATTAAGACGAATTTGCTTCAGTTGGTTCAAGCTAACCCATTTTATGGTCGTGAGAGTGAGAATCATCATGCTCATATCAATAGTTTCAAAACGATTACTTCGACTTTACGATTTAGGAATGTGCCTAACGCTGTGATTAAGCTTATGATGTTTCTATATTCGCTCGAGGGATCCGCTAAAACTTGGTACGAGAAAGAACCACCAAACTCAATCTAGACTTGGGAGGATCTCTTTACCAAGTTCGTTAACCAATTTTTCCCTCCTTCAAAAACCATTCAATTAAAGAATGAAATTTCTCATTTTACACAAAAATTCGAGGAAACTTTTAGTGAAGCATGGGAACGATTTAAGGAGTTGCTTAGAGCATGCCCCCATCACGGATTTACGGAGTTAACTCAAGTTGATACCTTTTACAACGGTTTAAACGAGAATGAACAAGACTCCTTAAATGCCGCGGCGGGTGGAAATCTTTTGAGTAAAACGACTAGAGAAGCTTTAAACATAATTGAGAATAAATCAAAAGTTCGTTATTCACGTAATAGATCAAATGCTTCTAGGATGAATGCTACTTCTAGTAAAACGGATGAGAGAATCGATAAGCTTGCGGATCAACTTTCGACCTTAGTCGAAATTGTTTCTAAAAAAGTTGTCACTCCCGCTCCGGTTAAAGCGGTTGAGGAATCTTGTGTTACTTGTGGTGGTGCTCATTCTTGGTATAATTGTCCGGCTACCGATAACAATCAGGCTAGTGTTTGTGCGACTACGGGTACTTACAATCAAGTTAACCCTCCGAATCGTGTTAGTAATCAAATGGCACCACTAGGTGTTGCTCCGGTGCAAAACAATGGTCAAAATAAGTTTAATCATAATCATGTTCAAGGGAATAATTTTAATCAGGGGAATAATTTTCATGGAAATCAAGGTTTTCAAAATCAAGTTAATCCTGTGCCGAATTTTCAAAATCAAGGATTTCAAAACCAACCTTTTAAAGCTCATAATAATCAATTTCAACAAGGGATTCCATCCGAAATTAAGAGTTATATGAAAGCTAATGAATCAATTGTGAGAAATATGCAAGGTCAAATCAATGAAATAAGAAGCACGTTAACTAAACAAGAGGAAAATCTTAGGAAAATTTTGAATAATGACATGCGGAGTATTTTAGGAAGTTTTTTTCAAAATCAAGCCTCAACTTCGGGTACTCTTCCGAGTAATACAATCCCAAACCCGAAGGGTGAGATGAAAGCAATCACTACTCGAAGTGGTGTTGCTTATGAGGGACCCTCGATTCCTACTAATCCTTCTCCTAAAAAGGTAGTGGAACGAGAAACCGAGGAGATAACGGATAAAGAGCAAACAAATTTCCAAGGAAGTACCGCTCAAATCCCACCTCCGGTTATCCCCATTCCGGAACCCGATGTTTCGACGACTTTACCTAAAACCACTCCCATTCCGGAATCTGATATTCCGAAGAATTTACCTAAGCCAAATATTCCATATCCTTCACGACGTGATGATCAAAAGTCCCGTGACAAAGCTTCGAATCAAATGGAGAAGATCTTCCAAATCTTTCAAGATTTGCGCTTCGACATTAGTTTCGCGGATGCTTTACTTTTGATGCCAAGATTTGCTCCTACGATTAAGAGTTTGCTCATGAATAAAGAAAAGTTGCTTGAGTTAGCTAAGATACCATTGAACGAGAATTGCTCGGCAATGCTTCTCAAAAAGCTTCCCGAAAAGCTTGGAGATCCCGACAAGTTTCTTATTCCATGTAATTTCCCAGGAATGGATGTATGCCACGCCTTGGCCGATCTTGGCGCAAGCATAAATCTTATGCCTCTTTCTATTTGGAAAAAGCTTTCTCTGCCTGATCTTACACCAACTCGGATGACTTTAGAGTTAGCGGACCGATCGATTACTCGTCCTAAAGGACTCGCCGAAGATATTTTTGTCAAAGTTGGGAATTTCCATTTTCCTACCGACTTTGTTGTTGTCGATTTCGAAGCCGATCCTCGAGTTCCTCTCATACTTGGGAGATCCTTTTTGAGAACCAGCCGTGCTTTAATCGATGTATACGAAGGAGAGCTTGTTTTAAGGGACGGAAATGAACAAATAACTTTTCATGTAAATGGCACATCAAAACATCCTCAAAAGCATGAAAACGAGTCAATTAAAATGGTTAATGACGCATGCAAGGATAGTTTTTGCCCACTTCCATCGGAATATGTCAACAATAAAAAAAAAGCAAGAAGTGAAGAATCTCGCAGAGCCGACGGCTAAACGCCAAACTCGTATCACACCTTGTTTGAAGAATTTCAAAGTTATTTGCAAGGAGAGCATTTTTCATTCAAACAAACCACCTCAAGTTTCTTCGGTTTTTGCAATCACATCAACCTTGCCGTCTATTGAACCCAAGGATTCTCTCATAATGGGGGACGACCACCTTAGTATTTTCAGTGCTGAGGAAATTGTCCCAATCCTGGGAGAATCTGAGGAAACATCCAGTAATGATAGTAAGAACGTTTTACCTTCATGTGATGATTGTTCTTCCATCAAAGATCCACATGATGATTCCGTGACTTTCTCTAACCCTCTTTTTGAATTCAATGTCAACTCTAGTGACATAAACCCTCTTTTTGATGTAGAATTAGAGGATATCGAGTGCAAGGATTCTTATGATTCCAACCTTGATGAGTCTACTTTCCTAGTCACACCTCTTTCTGATTCTAACAAAGATGAGAGTCTTATTCCAAGATACGACATTGAGTTTCTACTCCACGATGATCTGTCTACTCCTTTGAAAAGTGTTGTTTCCATTCTCGAAGAATTCATCGAAGATCCACCTTTCGAAGAGAATGAGTTTGATTTGGAATGTAAAACGAATGATGAGGCTGAGTGTTTCAATCCAGGAGGCGATAATGATGAGATCGATGCTTTTCTAGCTATCGAAGTTCTTACATATTATGAAGGTTATTATGACTCGGAAGGAGACGTAACCTATCTTGAGAGTTTGCTTAGTGAGGATACCACCCATAATCTTTCTTCCGAAGTGTTTTTCGATTATGAACCACAGCAACTTAGGAATGAACCTTTGATAACTTTTTCTCCCAAGAGTGATCCTCTTCACCATGAGTTCACTGGTGAACTTATCACAATTCCTCCAGGAATTGTTATAGAGCATGAGGATTATATCAATCGAATGTCGTTGCTTTGCGGTAATTCATTTTCCCAGTCACCGGGAAATTTTCATACGATCATCGAGTCTCTTCCCTCAGCTACTACTCTCGTTGAGTTTAGTGACTCCAATAGGGAAGAGATCGATATATTTTTCGGACCGGATGATTCGATACTACCAGGTATTGAAAGTGATTTTGACTCAGAAGAGGATATTATTGACAATTTGCTTAACGATGATCCTATTTCTGAATATGAGCGTTTAACCTTCAACAGGGAGCCCGATGTGCCAGTGATAAACAATGTTGATGAGCTTAATGAAGATGAATGTTTTGACCCAGGGGGAGTTGAGATTAATGTTGAAGTTGACGATTCCTTCACATTTGTCACTCGGACTTTTCTCCCGTTTCTCACTTACCCTGAGGTTTCTCCCTTACTTTCCTCCACCAAAAATGAGGACACCATTTTTGACCCCGGCATCTCCACTTAGAGCCGGTGGCATCTCATCGGGATGGAACTTTCATGTGCTTTAATATTTTTCCAAACATTAATGAAAGCCCGATTGAGATTTCTTCTTCCATTCACTCTTTCCAAGGACGAATAAATTCGGGGATCGAGTCAAGCTATGTGACTCGGTTACCAAAAACAAAAGCGCTTCGTGGGAAGCACCACATGCTTATCCATTTTCTAATTTCTTTCTTATTTCTTATTGTGATGTGAGGAGGCTTTTACTCTTCCGATCTTTGTGTTTGTTGTTTGTTGTTATTGTTTGCAGGATTGACCCAAATTTTCTGAAGTCTCTCGTGTTCGGTGTTTTGTCCCGATCCACTCGAGCTTCTTAGCCTTTTCTTGCCATTAGTTTGGTGAAATCCGATATCCTAAAGATTTTTATCAACTAACATTTATCTTTTAGCATACTTTATAAACGGCTTAAGATTTTTGTGATACTTTTTTCATGTTTAGGTTATGCATTAGACTTTTTGAGTTATAGTATGGGTTTTTAAGTCTTAGGCTAGGAAACATTGAGGAAAATGTTTGATTTTAGTATGAGGTAGTATATCTTCGATATGATCTTGCCTACTTATGCCTGTTGTTCCCACGTACCCCGTTTTCCCACCAAAATCTTCAAAAATTTGAAAATTTTAAAAATTTTAAAAATAAAATAAGTGTTTTTGTCACAATTTTGACTTTCTTGCTGGGTAGAATAAGAGTAAATTTTGACCCGATCGAGCGTGTTGAGCTCTAGCTTGTTCCTTAACTTTTAGACTAAGTGTTCGCGAAAATTCGCGAAGAACGAAAAATGATAGAGTTAAGTATAAGTAGGATGCTAAACAAGGATTAGTTGGAGATCTTAAGAGCTCATGTATGTAACTTGTTGCTTTTTCTCCCATAAGCTCTTAACCGGACTAATATACGTGTTGTTTTTGGAGACTAAACTTAAATCAACAATTTTTATGTAATATATAGCAAACATTTTAGACTTAGTTCAAATTTATACTTGAATTTTTCAAAAAGAAGTCTTTATCTATATAAAGTAAAAAAAACTAATAATAATGATAAAATGATAAAAAAAAATATAATAATAATAAAAGCTGTGAGCTGATAAAAGTTTACTACCTCTTGCCGGCTCGCAACCAATGTGGTAGTCTTCTAAAGAAAGCCCATAGTAAAAATAAAAAATCCGAGGCTGATAAAAGTTTGCTGCATCTTGCCGGCTCACAACTGATGTTGCAGCATTCTAAAAGGTCGAAGGTTATAATTGCATAAATGTTTAATAGTTAAGTTTGAATTAATAAATTGATTTCTTTTTGTTAAATTCAAATATGCTTTTGAACTTTGACTATTCTATTTTATAAGCTAAGAATATTCGGGAAACCTGAGAGTTTTTAAAACCTAAGGTCTGTGAGTCCCGATACTAGCCTCTGTGAGGTGTCAAAAGCCTGGTCACTTAGCCGCAAGGTTGGGATGTGCCGAGACAAAAGTCGCTACATGGGATGATCTCGCCTTCAAACTCATTATTCTTAGGTGAAACGTAAAGCATAGTGCAAAACATTGATTCATGGTTGAAATTCAAAATAGCACACTCACTGAAGATATAATAAGTCGGGAGTGAAAAGTTCACAAGTTGCAAATATGAGCAGTGTTAGCATCTTTTCTGATATTTGATTGTGATTTCGTTTTAAGCTTGGTTTGGATAAGTGAAAAGTCGGGGACGATGAATTTATCCTTTTTGGGGTATTCTCGGATCGAAATGCATCTTGTTCTATGATCCCTAACAGTTATGGAAAATAATGAAAGTCAAAATATTCTAGTTAATAACAAAAAATGAAAAAGTTTTATAAAAATAGGAAAATGGGGTGTATTATAACTTGTGATTTCTTAACTTTTCCCACAAAAGACTTTGCTACTTTTTAAAAGTTTAGTTTGGGGAAGTTTTGAGGTATTTGGTTATAGAGCATATAATATTGCGTGAGGACACGCAATCGCTTAGTTTGGGGAATTTTGATATGTGTGAAAACACATATCCAATTTATATCAAAAAAAACCCATAAAAGAAAAAACTGTGCTTTAAATGCTTGAATATTGCTTGTTTTGTCTTTGTGATTGTGTAGGTACGGATATTGTAAAAATCTCAAGAAAACGGTCAAAACCGGACAAACACAGACACGGGAAAGGAAAGAGTGCACAAGAGCCGGGAGAATGCTATCAAAGTCAACAAAAGTCAACCATTGGTCAACCAAAGTCAACCATATAAAGACAAAAATCCCAAATTTCCTAAATTAGTCCCTCAAAGAAATCCAAATTGCAAAAAATGGTCCCCTAAACCCTAACGGTGTTAACTCTTTTTATTATAAGAGTTAACACCCGTTAACCCTTATAACAACACCAAGCCCGATCCCAAAACCTTACCAGGCCCAAAACCCTTTATAAGCCTAGAGTTATAACCCCGGGTCAAAAAAAAAGCAAACAATCTTTTATACAAGAAAAGCGAGAAATTATTGTTTACCACTTTCACCTTCTTCCCCATTTTACCTCGAGCTCAAACCAAAGGGCAAATCAAAATTGGCCACGTAGAAAGACAATTCAAGTGAAACAGACAGACTTGACAAGTTTACATCACCAAATTGATCTTATTGGTCAATCACCCACAAAGGAATGCCTACTGATTGAAGAAAACACACTAGAAAAGGAATTTGCACTAAAAGAACTTGCGCGTCGAAGAAGCACATGGCTCTGACACACGGAATGCACGTGCAAACCGTGTGCTTCACCAAGTGATCCAACGGCTTAAGATAAAGATCTAATTATTGGCAAGATCAAGGCGAGGGATTTGTGCATCTACCAACCTCCAAGCCTAGAAGCTCTCCTGATGGCATAAATCGCCCCTCACATTCTCACACATGATATCTAGTTTTTTTTACTTGAACTTTAGCATATGTAATTTTCATTTAAAATGTTTTTAGCTTAATGTTTTGTTTGATTGTAATGTTCCCTTTTATCATATTGTAAACAGTTTTTCATTATAAATTTGGAAATTTTTATCCTACTGTTTTCAAAGCTCACTTATACTCAAACTGTATCTAAGTAACCTAGTAATGTTACATAAGCTTCTCATAAGCTCAGATCAAGCTTTTTGGGTCTCTAAGCTCAAATTGAGCTATTAATAAGCTCTTAATATACTAAAATCTAAAAATCAGCTTAATATCTTGCTTAATGGATTTTGAGCTTTTGAATGATAAGCATAACCTGTAAGAGCATTATTAGACTTTTTACTACTATCATTGATAAGCAAAGCTTGTAGACGCTCATTTGAGCATTGATTTGCCTTTGTTTAGCTAAGCGTTGGTAAGTGTTCTTAATTCCTTTCTGTCTTAATTTCCTAGCTTAATTAATTCTGCTTATTATGCTTATTAGTTTGCTTATTAGTAGTTAAATCTCTCTTATTATGCTTATAAATGTTGTTGCTTATCTGTTTTCATAATTATAATGCTTAGATCTTAGTTTTCTTCATAATCTATCACAAATCATTGAAAAACCAAAAATAAGTAGCTTAGTTAGTAGCTTATTAGTTCTGGCTTATTTGCTCTTTGTTATTTGCTTATCATAGTTGTCTTAAGCTATTAGTTATCTGGTATTTAGGATTTAAGCTCTAAATCTCTAATTCATAAGCTTAAATGGGTTTCAAAGATTTTAAAGGAGTGTTTGGCACAACAGTATTAACCATAAGTTAATACTGTTGTTGGCCATTTGGTCCTTTGTGTTTGCTTTAAAACTCTCATTTAGGTTTATTTAAACTAGTATCATAAGTCAGAATAGGGTTAATTCAGTTTTCATGAGTTAAGTATTCAAAGGGTCATAATCTGTCAAGTATCACTTGTCATTATTAGCTTAATTCATGTCTAGCTTCTGTCATCACTTTATTTGCATTTAGTATAGTGTTAAATTAGTGTAGAATTAGTCTTTATAGTCTGCATAATAGGAATTAAGCTTTGTGTCTTGGTAAGTGCAAATTGCATCAGATACTAACAAAAGGGAAAAATAACTTTTTCATGTTTAAAAATCAGATGGTAAATCTTGTTGTTAGGATTGGATTTTGAGTTTACAGATAGGTCTAGGGTAATAGTTAATAAGATTTCTATTTGCTTTTTGAAGTTAAGTCCAATAGCATATCTGTTTTAGCTTTTATATAAGCATTTTGTCTTTTCAATTTCAAAAAAAAACTCAGCATGATTTGAGCCTAGGATCAGTTTTCAAAGTGCTTTTGTAATAAGCAATTTAATTTCAAACCTTGTTTCAAAAGTTGTTTTTAGAAGCTTATTAGTTATAGAATAAGCTTGCATAAGCCATTGCCCCATAAGGATCCAAGAGCTTATCTAAAAATAAGCTCAAAGATCCCTATAGGGCCTGTTTGGTTATTAGTATTAATAAAAGAGCTTATTCAGTCTTCTAGTTTATTGCTGGCTTATTTTTAGTTCTAATTAGTTCATTAGCTTAGGTTTAGCATATTATAGCTTAATTAGTCTTAACTTTAGCTTATTTTAGTCTATTAGCTTATTTAGTTTAAGAAAAAAACCAAAAATAAAGTTAAATGTTTCTGTCAAAGTTATAAGCTGTCTAATAGCTTATTTAGGGCTTTTCATAAAAAGTTACTTTTATTAAAATTGCTTATTTTTAGGTGCTTAATAACTTTGCTTTTATAAGTTTTCAAAAAAAAAAAAGGGGGAAGGTGGAAATCGGGGGTGAGCAAGACTCGAACCCCCGACCTCAACACCCTCAACCCCTTTTATAACACACACCACACACTCCACTACCAACGCGCCCTGGGGACTTTTTCATTATACCTTTGCAACATTTAATTTTTATCAGTTTTTCCCAAATAAGCTTTATAAGCTGCTTAAGCTTATTTCGTGGTTTATTCATTAAGCTGTGACCTCAAGCTTATTTTTCCTAGGTTCTAATTAGTATAAGCTATTTTCTGTATTTTTTCTAGAATTTTTATAGATAGTTTAGTATTTTTAAACATTTATTTTTATTAAAAACTTTAAAAAATCATAAAAAATAGAAAAATAATCAAAAAAATATAAATCTTTTTTAGAAAATTTTCTTTTATCATAAAGTTTATAGGAAAATTAGTTTTGCTTTCGTAGGGTTTAATTTGCAAAATTTCGATTTTTAAAGAACGGGATTCGTTCCCGTTCTCATTTTTCGTGTTTTAAAGCTCATTTCAACTCCGTTTTTGTTCTAGTTTTCTTTAAACTTACTTTTTAGTCAGTTAGAGTCTATTTAAAAAGAAAAATTCAGTTTAGGTTTAATTTTAGAAATTTAAGGTTTTTGACCACCGTTTAGGGTTCCCGTTTTGCGTTTTTAGTTAAAGTTTAATTTCCCGTTATTCGTTTTCGTGCTTAATTGTTATCATTTGCTTATTTTAATTTGTAGAAGTAAAAAATCAAATCAATCTTTGTTTTCAATTAAAATCATTGTCCGAACATCAAACGTGGTTTCAATTTCACAAATCGTTGGGGAATAATGACCAGGGAATCATACTTCCCAGTTAATATACGTATTATATTATATATATTTGTGAAGATTGTCCTTTTTACCTTTGTCCTCAAGAGTAATTTGGTAATTTTCTATCATATTATATATTTTATTATTACGTGTGTTGGTTCTAACGAATCAATTTTTGGCGCCGCTGCCGGGGATTTGTGATTAAGATTCTCTCGTTTAAAGTTTCTTGATCGTGATTTGAAGACCCTTTCGTTTTTGAAAATTTTGTTTTTGTTAAAAAAATCAAAAATACAAAAAAAAAATAAAAAATTATAAAATAAAAAAAGTAAAAAAATATTTTTCTTTTCTTTTAGTATATTTATCATATAAAAATATAAAAAAAAATCAAAAATATAAAAAAATTGTTCATAAAAAAAAATAATAATAAAATAAACAAAGTTGGTAAAAGAACACCAACAAATAATACCTTCAATTGAGGTATTATCCATTAGTAAGTTCCCAACTCGAATCAAAGATTTAAAAACTTACTATTTGTGACGGCTCACCTTAAAAAGTAAAATTTTTAAGAGCTACCGTGAAGTAAATTTGATTATTTGATTTAAGTTGTCTATCTCATTATCCGTTAAAATAGTTTGTTAAATAAAAATATAAAAAAATATAAAAATATAGTTTAAATTTTCTTTTTCTACTTTGTGCATGCGCACTCGTTCTCAAACCCGCAATCGTAACCGTCAACAACAAGCCCAACCGGCTGTTGTACAACCATTTCATTTAGAAGAACCTGTTGTTAATCCTCCCCTAGTTCCGATGGCTGATAACCGGACTATGGTACAATTTCTCCAAGCACCCACCGAAGGGTACGAGGATGCAATTGTAATTCCTGAAATCAATGTTAATTTTGAGTTAAAGCATGGTTTGATAAATCTTGTTTAAAACAAGCAGTTTTTCGGACATGATAAAGAGGATCCATATGCTCACACCCGTTATTTCAATAAGATTACCTCAACAATGAGATTCCCGGATATTCCGAGCACGTCAATTAATATTATGCTTTTTCCATTTTCTCTTGAAGGTTCAGCCCGGATTTGGCTAGAGAAAGAACCTCTTCGATCAATTTTGACATGGGATGATCTTGTTTCAAAATTCATTAATAAATTCTTTCCTCCTTCAAAAACGACAAATCTTCGTAACGAAATCACGAGATTTCAACAAAGATTTGACGAATCGTTTTATGAGGCCTGGGATCGATTTAATGATCTTCTTCGAGCATGCCCACATCACGGATTTTCTGAATTACATCAGTTAGATACGTTTTACAATGCTTTGAATGCTAATGATCAAGATTCATTGAATTCTGCTACGGGTGGAAACTTTTTGGATAAGATGCCTCACGAATGCTTGATAATTATCGAGAGTAAATCTAAGGTTCGTAATTCACGAAACAAGGCAGTCGTTGCCAAAGTGAGTTCGAATTCATCTACTCCCGGAATTTCACCAGATGTTGCTGCTCTTACAACCGAAGTCTCTGAACTTAAGAATTTGATGAAGATTATGCTTATCGACAAACAAAAAGCCCAAGCTCTCGCACCCGTAAAAGCGGTCGAGCAGAGTTGAGTAACTTGTGTAGGTGCTCATTCTTATAAAAACTGTCCAGCCACCGATGGCAATGTTTATCGAGACAACATTCAAGAGTACGTTTCACAAGCTGCTGCAGCCAATTTTAATCAAGGAAGTACCAATTCTAGACCTCCGATGGTTGCAAACCAAATCCGACCTCCTGGTTTTCCTCTGATTCAAAACAATCAAAACCATGGAAGTAACTTCAACCAAGGACAAGTTTACCAACCTCTGACGATTCAACCACCAGTTTATCAAGCTCCTACTCAGCAAATGCAAGGCGTTTCAAAGACCGATTTTGAAAATTATGTCAAGGCTAATGATGCTGTATTGAGAAATATGCAAAATCAAAGCCAAGGTTTACAAAACCAGATGACAAATTTAACGGAAATGCTTTCTAAATTCATAAGTTCCAATACCGCTTCGTCTTCGAGTTCAGGTACTCTTCCAAGTCAAACCGTAACTAACCCTCGCGAGCATGTTAATGCTATCACCACACGAAGTGGTAAAACTTGTGAAGGACCTTCAACTCCTCTTGTTCCTACTTCCGTTGTTTCTACTCCTCTTAAGGAACCCGAACGAAACCCGGAGACGTTAATGGACAAAGTGCAAAAACCAAGTTCCTAAAATACCGCACAAATCCCACCTCTGGAGGATCATGATTCCATTTTTATTGAAATTCTGAAACCAAAGGCTAAGAAAACTGTTCAAGAGCCTAATTCTCCAGAGCCTAATTCATATCAACCTAAACTTCCATACCCCGAGAGGATGAAAGTGAGAGAGAAAGATACACCCAGTGCTCAGCAGAGCAGGTTTATGAAGTTGTTTAAACAACTCCGTTTAGAAATTGGTTTAAAAGATGCTCTCATTGAAATGCCAAAATTCAACAAATGGTTAAGCACTTTATTGAGAAACAAAGAGAAACTTGAGGAAATTGCCATTACAACCGTAAATGCTGAATGTTCTGCCATCATCTTGAACAAAGTTCCCGAGAAACTCGAAGATCCCAGAAAATTTCTTATTCCGTGTGCTCTACAAGAACTTGATAGGACTAATGCTTTAGCCGATTCTGGAGCTAGCATAAATCTTTTGCCTCATTCTATCTACAAGCAACTTGGGCTTGGAGCTTTGAAGCCCACCCGAATGACACTCGAGCTTGCTAACCGTTCCGTTACGCACCCAATGGGTATAGCCGAGGATGTTGTAGTTAGAGTTGATGGTTTCACTTTTCTTGCTGATTTTGTTGTGGTTAATTTTGAACCAGACCCGAGAGTGCCTATTATTTTAGGGAGACCTTTCCTTCGCACTGCAAAAGCTCTCATTGATTTATACGAGGAAAAATTAACATTAAGAGTAGGAAGCGATGAACTTGTCTTTTATGCTGAAAAATCTGAGAAAAGCAAGAATAAGCAATTTGCTCATGCTATTTCTGTCATTGATTTTTCAAAAGATGAGCCATTTAGTGGCAGTACCACTAATCATTCCGATGCTCTTCCTCCTAGTTCTTCTCTGGTGAAGACTAGTGATAATCTTGAGGAGTTCGCCGATGAACTCACTCTTCTTAAAAAAGGTGTTCATGAAGAAAATTTTCAAGTTTATTCAAACCCTCTTTTTGAATTTGATGACAACTTCAACTCTAGCAACGTAAATCCTCTCTTTAACGAGATGGTAGAAGATGTTGAGAACGAGAACTCAAACGTTTCAAATTCCGATGAGCCAGTTTTCCTTAACACACCTTTGTCCGATAAGGTTGAGTGTTCCGATCCAGAAGACGATATTGATGAGATCGATGCTTTTCTAGCCATGGAAGTTTCTTCTAATTTTGAGGAAGGTTATTATAATTCGGAAGGAGACGTAATTTTTCTGGAAAGTCTGTTTAGTGATAATACCACCCATAATCTCGCTCCCGAAGTGATTTCCGATCATGAACCAGAACAAAATGAATCCATCCATAATACTTCAATTACTTTTTCTCCAAGGAATGATCCTCTTCACCATGAGTTCGCCGATGAACCTTTAACACTTCCTTCAAGGATTGTTCGTGAACATGAGGAATATCTTAGTCTTATGACAATGCTTTGTGAGATTTCAACTTCCCGGTCATAGGAAAATGTTCATGCTAATCCAATTTCAATTATCGAGTCTCTTCCCGTATCTCTTATCCCCGTTGAGGATAGTGACCCCGTTCAAGAAGAGATTGATATTTTCCTTGTTCCGGGGGATTTAATTCCACCAGGTGTTGAGAATGATGATTCCGAAGATGAAGATAATTCTACTTTCCTTCCCGACCATGAGTTACCTAACCTTGATCATCAAGACAACCCGTCAGCTCCTCGACCTCCTCCAGAACCACCAGATGTTAAGATTCGCCTTGAGCCTGATACAACCATGATAAACAACTTTAGTGTGCTAAACAAAGATGCTTGTTTCAACTTAGAAGAAGGTGTTCAGATTTCTCTTCCATTTTTCACCTACCCCGTGGATTCTCCTTTTATTCTCTCTCTCAGGAGTGAGGACCTCGTTTTTTACCCCGGCATCTTCGTTTTTCATTTTTCTTATCTAGAGTCGGAGGTGTTTTCAATGGAAGTTTCTTATTCCAAGTATTGCTCTCCTTAAGGACGAATGAATTCAGGGATCGAGTCAAGCTATGTGACTCGGTTACCAAAAACAAAGCGCTTCGTGGGAGGCACCCCATTCTTATCCATTTTCTATTTTTCTTTTTAGCTTCTAATGTGTTGTGAAGAGGCTGGTACTCTTCCGTTCTTTGTGTTTGTTGTTTGTGGCTTTGATGTTTGCAGGACAAATAACACCATCATCAATACAACTACCAAAACACCTATCAAATTTTTTGACCACAAATTTTCGAAGACTCTTCTTGTTTTTTTTCGGTGTTTTGTCCGTCCACTCGAGCTTTACTAGCCTTTGCTTGTTTGTATTAGTTTGGGGGGAAATCCCGATATCCTAATGTTTATTATGACTAACATTTTTCTTTTATAGCCACACTTGATAAATGGCTAAAGATTTTTGTGATACTTTTTTCATGTTTGAGTTTTCATTAGATTTTTTGAGTTCTAGTATGGGGTTTTTATGATTAGGCTAGGTAAAACATTGAAGGACAATGTTGATTTTAGTATGGGATAGTATATCTTCGATATGATCTTGCCTACGTTTGCCCGTTGTTCTCACGTACCCGTTTTCCTACCAAAATTTTCAAAAATATGAAATTTTTTAAAATTTAAGTGTAAATATGAAAAAATTTTAAAATTTTCAAAAATAAAATAAGTGTTTTTGTCACAATTTTGACTTTCTTGCTGGGTAAGAATAAGAGTAAATTTTGACCCGATCGAGCGTGTTGAGCTCTAGCTTGTTCCTTAACTTTTAGGCTAAGCGTTCGCTAATTCGCGAAGAACGAAAAATGATAGAGTTAAGTATGAGTAGGATGCTAAACAAAGATTATTTGGAAATCTTAAGAGCTCATGTATGTAACTTGTTGCTTTTTCTCCCATAAGCTCTTAACCGGATTAATATACGTGCTGTTTTTGGAGATTAAACTTAAATCAACAATTTTTATGTAATATATAGCAAAAAATTTAGTCTTAGTTCAAATTTATACTTGAATTTTTTAAAAAGAAGTCTTCTTTAAATAAATAATAATAATAATAATAATAATGATAAAATGATAAAATAAATATAATAATAAAAGTTGTGGGTTGATAAAAGTTTACTACCTCTTGCCGGCTCACAACCGATGTGGTAGTCTTCTAAAGAAAGCCCATAGTAAGAATAAAGATCCGAGACTGATAAAAGTTTGCTGCATCTTGCCGGCTCACAACCGATGTTGCAGCCTTCTAAAAGGTCGAGGGTTACAATTGCATAAATGTCTAAATAGTTAAATTAAATTAATAATTGACTTCTTTTTGTTAAATTCAAATATGCTTTTGCACTTTGACTATTTTATTTTATAAGCTATGAATATCCGGGAAACCTGAGAGTTTTTGAAACCTAAGGTCCGTGAGTCCTGATACTAGTCTCTGTGGGGTGTCAAAAGCCTGGTCACTTAGCCGCAAGGTTGGGATGTGCCGAGACGAAAGTCGCTACATGGGATGATCTCGCCTTTAAACTCATTATTCTAAGGTGGAACGTAAAGCATAGTATATTGCAAAAAGTTGATTCATGGTTGAAATTCAAGATAGCACACTCACTTAAGATATAATAAATGTCGGGAGTAAAAAGTTCACAAGTTGTAAATATGAGTAGTGCTAGCATCCTTACTGATATTTTGCTATGATTTTGTTTTAAGCTTGGTTTGGACAAGTGAAAAGTCGGGAACGATGAATTTATCCTTTTTGGGGCATTCTCGGAA
Source organism: Tanacetum coccineum (assembly GCA_026074375.1). NCBI lineage: Eukaryota > Viridiplantae > Streptophyta > Magnoliopsida > Asterales > Asteraceae > Tanacetum > Tanacetum coccineum. The sequence continues at coordinate 748 of BQNB010079902.1, read as the reverse complement.
TCGAAATGCATCTTGTTCTATGATCCCTAACAGTTATGAAAATAACGAAAGTCATATTAGTTATAAAAAAATGAAATAAAAAAGTTTTAGAAAAATGGGAAATAGGGGTGTTTTATAACTTGTGATCTTTTAACTCTCTCCACAAAAATCTTTGCTACTTTTCAAATGTTTAGTTTGGGGAAGTTTCGAGGTATTTGGTTATAGAGCATGTAACATTGCGTGAGGACACGCAATCGCTTAGTTTGGGGAATTTTGATATGTGTGAAAACACATATCCATTTTATATCAAAATAGACCCTAAAAAGACCAAAACTGTGCATAAAAGGCTTGTATATTGCTTGTTTTGTCTTTGTGATTGTGTAGGTGCGGATATAGCAAAAATCGCAAGAAAACGGTTAAAACCGGGCAAACACGAACACGGGAACGGAAGAGCACGCAAAAAGCCGGGAGGAAGATATCAAAGTCAAACTGTGGTCAACCTTTAGTCAACTTGGTCAACAAAAGTCAAGGCCACTAAAGGACAAAATCCTAAAAATTTCCAAATCAGTCCCTCAAGATAATCCAAATTGCAAAAATAGCCCTTAAAGCCTAACGGTGTTAACTTCTATTAATAAAAGTTAACACCCGTTCACTTTTTATAACAAATCCAAAACCAATCCCGGGCCCAAACCCCTTATAACCCGGCCCAAACCCAAGTCAACCCCGGGTCAACACAAATCAAACGCACCCTTATAGTTAAAAAATAAAG
>BQNB010079901.1:0-30097 GCA_026074375.1 Tanacetum coccineum | reverse complement strand
TCAAAACATGCCAAATGGCTTGCTATTATTTCAGATAGCAACCCGGTCATCATCTTAAAGGCAAGTATTTCAAAAAGAAAACTTAACCTCTCAACGAGAATTTATTCTCGGGCATGGTCTACTTAATGACCATGCAAAGGCTTGTGTTTACTTTGCAACACAACCCGTGCTTCCTATATAGCCATAAGTGTACGTGTCAGTGCACTTATGTGTTAAAATAAGAGAAATCTTATTTCATGGTGTTTGATTTTTTTTCAAAAATAAAAACATTGCTTCATCAGAAAATGATTTTCAAAGACATTTGACCACTCAAACAACGACTACAGCTCTTTAAATAGAAAACAGGTCATTGTTTAAGGGGGGGAAATGTTAAATATCTTCTTCATAAAAATGTGCTTTAAAGGAAAAAGGTGTTAAACAATAACAGAATATCATTCTTAAGGAAAGTTAATTAAGTTTAGCTTATGTGTGCCTTATATGTTATGTGTTTATGCCTTTAGGGAGTAAATGTGTGAATTTAAGTTGTTAGGTATGCTAGTTAAAAACATTAGGGACTATGTGTGCCAATGGTTAAAACTTAAAATGCCTAATACAACTTATAGTTACAAAATAAAAGGAGTATAAAAGTTGAGGGGGCATTTGTGCACAAAACAAAATTTTGTCTTATACACAAACACCCCTTCCCGTTCATTAACACACACATACACACACTCACTTGAACTCATTTCCCTCTCTTAAAACCATTTTTGAATCATCAACACCTTGATCACCATTTCTAGCCGTTTTCGTCACTAAGGTACAACATGAAAATTGCTCCACGTAGTCCACCTAACTACCACTCTCCAAAAGGAATTGGGTTTTCATCCACTCTTGATCTTGAAATTCCTAATTCTCAAATTAGGGTTCTTGAAAATCAAAATGGTTAAAAACTCCAAATTAGTTTAGGGGTTTTGTAGCTTTAGGTGTGTATAGCACTAGGTTAAAACAGTTTTGAATGTGGTTATCATTTTCCTAGGTTTTGGTTGATTGTATGTTCGAAAATTTAGGTTTTTGTGTTTTGATGTATAATGTTTGTGGGTTTTGTGTTAGGATGCTAGTTTTCTTATTCTAGAATGAGTTTGAATGTCTAAACACATACCCTTGTTAGTAAAAATCTTGAATGTATGCATTTCATTGTTTTATTATACTCGCTTTGAAAAATTGTATGCGTTCTTGGTGATTTCTGTAAAATATGTACCTACATACTGTGCTTATGTGATAAAAATGACAAATGATGCACTCTTGAAGTAAAAAATCATGTTTGTGAAATTTAGAGTGAACCGATCTATCAGTTTCCCTTAGGAACCGAACTATTAGTTTCTGTTAGTGTGAACCGATATATCAACCCACAATTTTCCTCAGTGTAATTTTCCACCTATTGTATCAAATATAACCATTTTCACGGAAATATTTTTGTTTTATTCCATCCATTATGTAACGTAACTTGCATTTCCAAAGTAAACGAGCTCACGCACCTACCAATGCCAATTCCATCAACGTTTATGTCAAATTAACGTTATAATATGTGAAGTAATATGTTCTAATATCCATTTTTACCACATATGTTATCTATTTAACGTACTATCCATAATGTTAATTATAGAACGGACTTTATACGTTAACGTTTATATCAAAACCCCAACTACATGTAATGTTTCCATAAAATACAAATGTACAAACTAATAAGGCATGCGTACAAGTTAACCATGCACAATAATTAAAATACATTTCACTCTATTTTTGTCAAACCATACGTACCACTATTTAAAGCTAGAGTACAAGTCGATTAAGCACGAGATTCAAATTTAACTATTTCCCTCCAAACTAATATACACCATTCGTTACCACCCTTAACCTAAGTTACGACTCTCCTAAGCACCAACATTTAAATTAAATCTTCTCCACTAATCACACTCAACTCGGTGTAAACTAAACAAAACCCTAACCCTAAACCCTAGCAAACCTAATTCCACCCTAACTAGTTAAACTAGTTTCGAACCAAGCCTAAACTAAGCAAGCACCCTCCACCATGATGCACCACCTTGTCACCACCCTTGTGCCCCAAGTTAACGCCTTGTTACCCTCCTTTCACCACCATGTCGACACTTCACCACCACCTTGTCACCACCTTAGTTAACCGAATCCTCTTCACCTCTATACACCTCTCCAAGCTAGCTTATAGCTTCCATTAGTCACTAGTTACTAAAACTTGGTCACTACTCTTCCTTTGCCCTATAAATAGCCAAAACTCATGCACACTTCCAAAATTTATCACTAAATCAAACACATACTCAAAATGATGTTCTAGCCAATCCCTAGACGAGAAAAGAGAAAGGATTAAGCTAGTAGAAGCCAAGGTTTAAGGAGAAAGAGGTTCTTGATTCATCTCCAAAGTTTTTGATTCATATCCAACCATTTCGACCCAATTCGAGTACTAGTAAGTCTCACAACTCGTTTAATAAGCTCTTAATATGAAATAAGAACAATTATGAATCTTAGATTAAGCCATTTATTTAAGCCCTTGAATCAAAGAGTCATTCGTTTGGTTTTCCTAAACCAAACGTGCCCTTTTTAAACTTTAAAAGAATCATTTTGTTCTCTGATAAGCTATAAGCTATAAGCTATCCTCTAAACTATTAACTTAAGCTATATAAGCCATTTTTTGAGTTTTTGATCAAACCTAAAAGCTATAATCTTTTCGACATGTAAATTCTAAACCAAACACACCCTTATTGGGCCTTAAAAGCCCATAAGCTATTTTGATAAGCCATAAGCTTTAAGTTGTGGTAATAAGTTCAAAATCATCTTTTATAGTCATATGTAAAAAGCCCTTGAACCAAACCCCAAAAGCTATAAGCTCTCGGCTTATAATTTCAAAACCAAACGCACCCTTATTGGGCTAACGAGCCCATAAGCTCATTTTATAAGCTACAAGCTTATTAAATCCACAAAAAAAAACTTATTTTAGCTTATTGTGATAAGCTAAAAGTTGCCAAATGAAATCGGATTCAAAAATGCATAGTATATGGATTTTGGACTAAAAACGCAAATCGAATTATGCATGAGGGGTATATGTTGTAAATTTTGAAACTATTAAACTTTCGAGCCAAAAATGTAAATACTCTAAAGTTTAACTACAAGGACCTATTTTGCCAAACTTTAAAGTTAAGGGTTAAAGTGTAAAATAATATATACCAAGGGTATATATTGCCATTTTCAATTCTGAGGGTATAGAAATGTAATATTTTTTATAATGTAATAAATTAAAAATATACTAAACATTATAAGACTCGATTTCATTAAAACCCGACACATTTATCGTTCATTCATCGATCGAAACATATAAAAATAATTATGTTATATATTTAACATAATTTATCATCCACTAGCTTTTGAAGAAACTTAAAAAGATAAAATCTTATCATTTAAATTATAACGTATCACGTTACTAGGGAATTTCTTGTGAGGGGATTTCATTTGGGTAGACATTTTGACGAGTTGCTGGATTTACGATTTAAAGTGTCCTAGCTCCTCAAACGTTTACTACATGACCTCTGGATTATGATAGCCCGAACAGTGATACGATGTTTTCACAAATTAATAAACCAAATTAATGTTTATGTTAAACTTTATGAAATAAAGTTTTTGAAATATAAAACTAAGACTTGACATATTACCCCAGGTTGCGTGACGAAGCCGTTTATTTCCATTTGAGTCACTTTTGACATCAATCAGATTTCCCTATTAAGGTGAGTTCATAGTCCTACCTTTATATTTTTCCAAACCCCGTGGTGAGATACATGCTATAAACCATGAATACAAGTATATTCCTCCAACTGTATGCCAATCCTGAAATTCTATTGCCGTAAGTTACCTCCATTGCCAATATCCTTTATATCATGAACCATTAATTACTTGTGTGTGAACGCGAATATTGTAGATAGATCTATCAGGACTGACGAACTCGTTTGTGTTTACCAGTGAGGTAACCACGCATACTATATTTGAGAAATAATGGGTAATTTGGCAAATTACCTTTCTAGAAGGACATTTGTTCCTTAAATGTCATTGATATGACTTCCATGTTAAAGTTTGAGTGTCATGAGCTTAGTGCAATAATAATGTTTTCTAACTCGATAAATTGTATTCGTTCAAATAAGATTACCATGACTGGGGAATTGACATGCCTTCTTGACCCTGAGATTAGAAATAGATTACTCACAATTTACATATGGTCCAAAATAGTCTCAACCTAGTGAATCTGAAACCCAAACCAATGAATTTGATTACCTGTGAATCTAACATTAGTATATAAACACCTGAATTAGTGTCTAAACCAGTTGTTAATGAACCTAATGTAGTATGTCAACCAAAAGTCTGGTCTGATGCTCCTACATTGAGAGTATGAGTCAGATACTGATGATTATAGTATTCTAAATCTACAAAATGACAGGAACACACCAGTTTTGTAGTTTTAATAAGCAAGTAAAACTCCTAGGGAAACTGTTAAGAATACAATTGCACCACATATAAAAATCCTAAAGTTGACAACTAGGGTTGGGAATGGGTTAACTGCAAAAGCATGTTTTTGTATGTGAAGTCATAGTCATCTAATCAGAGATTGTGATTTTCATGAGAAAAAGATGCTAAACAGGTTGAACTATCTCAAAAAGAAGGGCAAGGATAAATGTTCAAAGAGAATAAACCAAGTTTGTGGAAGCAATGTGCCAGAGAGTGAAAACATAAGAGAACCAATTTGTTCTAAACATACTAACTAGAAGCTTGTAAAATACAAGTGTATACTGCAAAGACAAGCGGTACTAACAATGTTAAACTGCTAGAGACATATTATATAAAACATCAGGAGTACTAACTAATGCTGCCAAGAAAAATAAGTAATGTAAAAACGTTTGTAAATAGAGTTAGACCAAAAACATTTTTAATGAAATCATTCACCAATTAGAAGGCCTTTTAATAATACAACAAACACTTAAGAACAAATCTTTTTCATATCACAATTTAGATACTGCTGAGGTAAATGCAGTTAGTGTATAGTTTGAGGAAGAAAATAGGGAAATTGCATTCTAATGACCCTCAGCAATGGTTTAATTAAGACCAAAAAGGGCATTTACTGCACAAATGTCTCCCAAATACAGATGGTGGTATCACGTCATAAGAAAAGAGTTTCACTTTTCAAATGATCCACTAGGCAAACTCAACCAAACAGACTTTGGTCCCTAAGAGAATCAAATCCTCATTTAATTTGAAGTGCAAGATTATCCACATTAGAGCTTTACAACACAAAGAATTGTTGATATGGATGTTCCAAGGCACATGACAAGAAAACACGGCCTAACTTGGCTGAATAATCAGACTTTAAAGGTGGCCCTGTATGCTTTTGAGAAGTAAAGGGTTACATAACTGGTAAAAGGTAAAATAAAAACAGGAAAGTTAATTTGAGATTGTGCATTGTGAAAGAACTACAAAGATTTCACTCTATTTTCTGTGTCACAGATATGTGACAAGGAATAATACAGTTCTTTCACACTGACTCTAAATGCTTTTTTTGGTCTACCTGAATTTACGTTACCTACTGCCAATCAGTCTTACATAGAACTCCCTAACAAAACAATATGTACAGTTTCAATTTAGAGAACATTATTCCTTCAGGAGGTTTAGCTTGTTTAATTGCAAAGACCAAATTGATGAATTCTAACAAATGGCATAGGAGTTGGGTCCATGTTTAACTTTAAAAACTTAAACAAAACTTGTAAAGGAAAACCTTGTAAGAGTTTACCATTAAAGATTTTTTTTTCAAATGACCACAACACGAGTTGTTGCTTGCAGAAAGGAAGCAACACACTCAAGGCCATCCTGTAAGGCCAAGACAGTGAGCTTTATAGTCAGGCCTTATAGCTTCTTCAAATAGAAATGTTTGACCTACATCTGTAAAGGAGCTATAAAACACCATAAAACTTAATGGCCTGGTTATCACCTGATGATTTAGCAGGTTTAGTTGGGTTTTCTTCTTATAAAACAACAGGAAGAAAAACAAGAGGAATCCCTTAATGACATTAAATGACAAATTGAGAACCAATTAAATCAAAAAGTAAAACTATTAGAGTGATAATGGTACATAATTTAAGAAATTGATTTTATTGAATTCTGTGGGTCAAAAAGGATCAAGAGGAAATACTTAATCCAGAACTCCACATCAAAATGGAGTTTGCGAAGGAAAGAATAGGACCCTAATTAAGGCTGCTAGAACTATGCTAGCAATACATTTTTACCTAACAACTTTTTGGGCTGAACGTAGTTTAGTACTGTTGTTAAGAGATCCCTTAATTTAGGGTATTTAGTGACCAAGCCTCAAAATAAGACACCTTATGAACTAATACTGGTAAAATACCAAACATAGAGCATATCAGGACTTTTGGGGTGCCATGTGACCATCTTGACTACATTGACCACCTGGGAAAGATTTGATGGAAAATCAGATGAAGGTTTTTTTAGAGTAGGGTATTCACTCTAAAGCTAAGGCCTTTTAGGTATACATTTAGAAACCAAGAGAGTTGAGTAAAACGTGCACAAAAACCTATTTAAAAAATAAACCAAATGTTTGCAGGAAAAGGACCAACTGCGGTTTGATTCTTGATTATTTAAACTGAGATTCAATAATTAAGCAACCGTGAGATCATAGAATCAAGCAAACAAACATGCCAGGTCCAATAAGAAGCTAATCAAAATGCAGGTACAGAAAGATATTTATAGATGTGCAGGTGATTATGAAAAAAGAAGCTGAAATCTGTTCAGGACTACTTGTACGGCCAAAAATGGTCCTCCATATACTTCAACAGTCAAGAGGTCAACCAAAAAGGATCAGTGAATGCACCTAAAAACATCCTGATTAAAGACAGATGAGACCAGAAAGATAAGGAAGATCAATGTCTTTTTGGATTAGCTTGAAAAGACTTAAAATGACAAGAACAAGATGCTAATGATGCAGTGACGCCACTAGGAAGACGATTTTGCCCAAGTAAACAAATGAATGTTCTTTACTAGCAAGAGCTGCTAAAACTAGCATTACTAACTATAGTTAATACATCTAGCACACCAGTTATACTGGGCAGTCCTTATGGTGGACTAACCTTCACTGATCTAACCAATCCTGACATAAGATTCAGAGAAATACCTGCACTTGAAGGAAATTTATGACAATCCTACTGATGGTATTTTTATCTTATGATGATGAGGGTGCAGTGGCTGACTTCACGAATTTAGAACCTATTGTGAATGTCAGTCCTATTCCCACATCAAGGATTAACTCTATTCATCCTTCAACTTTAATTCTTGGAGATCCACAATCAGCAGTTCAAACAAGAAGCAAAGTGACCAAAAGTTCTGGAGCCCATATTTTTGTAAGTTATATTCAAAAGCAAATGAGAAATAATCATAAGGACTTCTAGCATTGTTTATTTGCTTGTTTCTTGTCTCAAAATGAACCCTAGAAGATATCTGAAGCTCTTGAAGATGAAAGTTAGGTTGATGCTATGCGGAAGTAACTACAGTGCAAAAACAAGATTCAAAAAGTTTGGATTCTTGTATATTTGCCTTATGGGAAGAAGGCAATTGGAACAAAATGAGTTTACAGAAATAAGAAGGATGAGAGAGGAGTTGTGGTTAGAAATAAGGCAATGTTAGTTGCTCAGGGACATATGCAAGAGGAAGGGATATATTCTGATGAGGTTTTTGCTCCTGTATCCAAGATTGAAGCCATTAGGATCTTTTTAGTCTTTGCCTCTTACATGGGACTCATAGTCTATCAAATGGATGTGAAAAGTACCTTCTTGTATGGGAAAATTGATGAGGAGGTGTATGTGTCTCAACCTCTAGGTTTTATAGATCCTAAGTATCCTAAGAAGGTCTACAAAGTAGTGAAAGCTCTCTATGGTTTACACCAAGCTCCCAAAGCATGGTATGCTACTTTATCTACTTTCTTGTTGAAGAATGGATATAGAAGAGGAACTATTGACAAGACACTTTTCATTAATAAAGACAAACAGATACATATTAGTACAAGTATGTGGAATAGATATCATTTTTGGTTCTACAAAGAAATATTGGTTTGATGAATTTGAAGCATTAATGAAGAGTAGATTTCAGATGAGTTCTATGGGAGAGCTCACCTTCTTTCTTGGATTACAAGTCAAACAAGGATAAGTATGTTGCAGAAATCCTAAAGAAGTTTGATTTTGTCAATGTTAAGACTGCTAGTACACCAATTGAGACCCAGAAGCCTTTAGTCAAGGATGAAGAAGCTAGTGATGTGGATGTACATCTTTATAGATCCATGATTGGTTCTTTAATGTACTTGACTACATGACTGCTTCTGGCACTGAATATTATGTTTGCAGTCTGTGCTGTTCTAGGTTTTTAAGTCACGTCAAGACCTCCCATCTAAGTGCTGTTAAGAGAATTCTTAAGGTATCTGAAAGTGGCAAACCCAAACTGCGGGCCATTGAGTTAAATCATAGAGTTCCTTCATTTGAACCCTGGAAGCCCATTCAATATGAGACATGCTGGAGCAAATCTATGACAGAAAAATCCCAATAGGTAGGTTGTCAATTTCTTGGCAGGAGACTTATTTCTTGGCAATGCAAAAAGCAGACAATTGTGGCTACTTCTACTACAAAGGCAGAAAATGTTGTTGCAAACAATTTGCTGTGTGCAAGAATTGGTGGAATTCAAAATCAAATGTTAGACTATGGGTTCAATTTCATGAACACAAAGATCTACATTGATAATGAAAGTACTATATGCATTGTAAAGAATCCAATATATCACTCCAAAACAAAGCATATTGCAATTAGGCACCACTTCATAAGGGATGCTTATGAAGAAGAAACTTATCCACGTGCTAAAAATACACACTGATGACAATGTAGCTGATTTCAAACCAAGGCATCTGATGTTATAGGTTCCCACTCTTGGTTGATACAATTGGGATGAAACAAACCCATAAGCTGCATTAGCTAAGGGGAGGCAATATGATGTGTTGTACAGTTTGTATGAAGTGTTCAGTGTGCAACATCATTTTAACCATAAGTGATGACTTTCAAGAAGTTATTTGGGGTTTAAAGAGTCATTGGGAAGAGCTAAAATACGTATATGAAGCAATAGCTTGTTGTCCCAAAACTTGTTCATTCTATCTTGCTTTGACCATAGTTAGTACCTGACAAGTGAAAAGTTAATAAAGCTGGGCAAAGATAGTACCGCTATAGAGACGTTGAAGAAAATACCGCCAAGGGTATAAAGTGTAAATTGAAATGGTTTCCTTGATCTTAGGTTTGCTAAACCTATATAAACCCATCTCAATTGCACAGTTCACTTACGTAATCTCTCTCAAATACTTTCTTTCATTCAAGCCCTAATCTCTCTCTCACCGATGATCACTAATTCAACAACAATAGCTGTTCTTGAATCGTGCCCTAAACACAACTTATTTGGAGAAGACTGATGGTAATGCAGAGTTTCATGAGATTATTGATTTTCTTGCGCGAAGCTCCATTCATAATGCTCTCACTGTAAGTCCAGTAGTCTCTACTACATTTGTTGAACAGTTATGGATGTCTGCTAAATCCAAAATAATCAACAATGTTCGGTATATTACTAGCGAAAGTAACTGGCAAGCCTGTGTCTAATCTCAGAAGCATCAATAAATTAAGTGAAATCATCTTTTTGATGAATGCTGAAGGGATAAATCCTTACCAAAACAGGCTATATTCTGATGCTATTCAGCTCATTGGTTATAAAGGGGATTTAACTGTGATAACCTTAAAAAAAGCTTTGTTTTCACACAGCGCCAATGGGAGATATCCTTTTCATACAATGAATCATAGTATTAGTACAAAAAGCACCACTTAGGAACAAATTTCCGACTAAACAATGCCAACTCTTAGCAGTAATTTGCTTAACATCTAATTAGAAATATAATTTTTCTAAATTAATAATTGAAGGAATGCTTATACCCTAGATGCAAAGAAAAAGATGTTATGTATACCACTTTTTTATTTTAGTCTTTTTGGATAAACAAGCTAACAAATGTGCCTTACCCTTATACCATTTCCTGTTAATGTTTTGACAAGTAAAGTTTTCTCCTTTAAGGTTAAAAGGTAAACATTTTCAGGGTAATGTCACACCTCTGTTTTCTAACAAGTTTGGTTCAACCAACAGAGAGAGGTGAAACAATCCAGAAAGAACCATCGAACCACAACCTACACCCTCTCCTTCCTCACCCAAGTGGAAGTTCATGCTTGAATCCTCAGTGCTGACCATCACCTAGACCTTCACCTACTACTCATATTCCTGATTCCATTCCAGAGGATTTTGGTAGGAATCAAGGTCAGTCATCTAGTGATAGATCCCTTTTAGGGAATGAGGGTGGCATGAAACTCCAATGTGTGTATGATATTTGAATCTATTTGTGTACACAGGTTACATATCAAGCCAAGGAAATTCAACACTTGAAGGCACAGATCAAGAAGCTTCAGAAGAAATCCAAACCTGTTATCACACACCACAGAGCTTGGATGAAGAGTGTATCCTTGAAGCAAAGATTGGCAAGAAAGAAGTCCTTGAAGAAGAACTGGATGCAAAAGGAGTCTGTATCCAAACAGGGGAGGAAATCTGCCAAAGCTGAATATTCAGTCTACAAAGATCCATTGTTTGATGAGCTTGATGATGATGAAATTGACAATATGGATACTAAGGATGCTCAAGATGCGGGGAGGACAAGAAATGTAGTGTATGAAGAGAAATAGGGTACTGAAGATGCAGTTAGTACTGAAGCTGTAGTTAGTACTGACAAAGAAAAAGTTAGTACTGACAGATCAAAAGTTAGTACTGACAGATCAAGAGATAGTACCGAAAAGGAAAAAGATAGTACCGACAGACCAGATGAAGGTACTGTTGATCAAACTGAAGGAAGAAGTGCTACTCCAACCACTCCAACAACTACTCCTACAATGTTTGGAGATGATGAAACTATTGCTCAGGTTCTTCTAAACATGAGCCAAGCCAAAGCATTTTTAAGAGAAAAGGAGAAAGGAGTTGAACTTAAGGATGTTGAAGAGACTGAGAGAACCTAGGCCTACTCAGACTAAATCATAAGACATTAAAGCCTCTTCTAAAGAATTGATCCAAAACATAACAGGAAAAAGAAAATAGAAGTAGGCAGATGAGTCTGATACATGAATCTGAAGTAATTTCTGAAGCTTGAAAAGAAGTTTCAAAGCAACTTGCAGGTGATGAAAGATGGCTAGAAAGGTGCAAGTAGATTGGGAAGCAAAAGAGTTAAAGCTAGTATAGGAAGAAGCTATAAAGGCTGCCCTTTCAAATGAATATGACTTTTATTCAAGCACAGAAATGGAAGCTGATAACTTCTAAGCACTAAGACTCAAGATGAAAAAGAGAGAGCAGTCACTATGGAAGAAAGAGCAAATTCCTCATGATACAAGTCAGCTCAAATAAGGTTTCTTGCAGAACAAAGATCTATGCAATAAGAATAAACCACCTTCACAGAACACAGACTTAGAACTAGATGATGACTTATTTGAAATATAATTGGAAACTAATAAAACACTCAGACCTGAAGAGCAAAAACATTTGAAGAAAAACAATGCTTGAATGAGAAAGTGAAAAGTGGTTTATGAAGAGTTTCAACTGCTGTTGGTTTCCACTATGGGATGAAAGAAAGATTAGGAGATGACTGAAGGAGCTAAAGATCAATGAAACAGCAGAGATTAAAGAGATAGGTTTTGCTAAAGAAACTTCAAAAGAATGAAGACACAGCAAAGGTTACCTGTCCTAAGAGTATATGTGACAGAGCAGGTAACAAAGAAAAGGTAGGTGGTCATAATATGAAAAATGATTGCAAGGAAAAGGCAAAGACATCAACCAGATGTTGATAGTGATGATGAACACAGAAAATGCCTAAAGATTGTTACATTTGAAGGTACCATAGATAGTGAAATAATGGAGAGAAAATCTATCATTGCTAGATTGGACAAGATATCATCACCAGATGGAGATTATCTTGTTATTTACAAAGCCAATGGGAACTTCAAGGCATTCAACTATCTGATGGAGGTACTTCATATCTTTGATAGGCAAGATTTATTTCACTTGTATGATTTGATGATGGAGCAGTACTCAGAAATTACACTGGAAGGATTTGAATTGATTCTTTGGGGAGATTTGAAGATAATGATGGAATCCTCAACAGAAGAAAATGATCAAAGTGATTTCTGGAGTGATCAACAAGATTGGAAGATTGTCACTTAGAGATTGTATGAAACTTGTGGAGTTTACATACTAGAACTTGAAGATGGGATAGTCATCCATATGTTAGTTAAAAGGAAATATCCTCTTTCCAAGGATTTATTGCAAAGGATGCTTGATTTTGGATTGGAAGTTGAAAGAGAAAGTACTGTTGCTCTTGATTTGATAAGATTTATTAAGCAACAGATTGATGAAGTGTGATGATGTAAATGGAGATGAGAAGGGTTTGAGTGTTGGCTAACCACCACACAACAAATGCTCATCAGTTCACCATGCTTAATAGGCATAAGAACTGGCTAGTCCATAAGCAAACGGATTATGGTAAAGACTTCTCAAATCGATTATGGTTGACAATTTCACCGAAAGAATTGATAGGGTTCTTCAACCTCACCTTGCCCTTCATGGTGAAGAGTGGGTAGTCCAGGATCAAACATTCTTGGTAAAAGACTACTCAATTACTGTTGATAGCTGTTGTTAGCTAAAAACTATATTTTTATCATGCACCATGTTATTTGCAATGAGCACAGGCTAGTCCCAAAAGAAACGGTAATTGGTAAAGATAAATCAATTCCATTGATGTTGAAAGTTTACCAAAAACTGTAAGGGTTGGGTAACTCTCCAATTTTATGGAAATAGAAGAGAATGCTATCCCAGAGCAAACGGCAACTGGAAAATGGAAAAACAAAACCGTTCATGGCTGGAACATTGCCAAAAACTTACAAAGCCAACATAGTTGGATTTTTAGCTGAAAAGATGTTGCTGTTATTGGCTGACAAAGACCAAGTTGCTTATAAAATATGGATAGTGTTAAAGATCATGATCAAAGATGTGTATTAAAGTGTTTGGATACATCCACTAAGAACTTAAGAAGAAAAACCAAAAGAAACATAAGTTAAACGAGTTTCAAAAGAATCAATCAAGTTTAGGGGAGTATAGTTGGAAATAACATTCCAAACTTAGTACCGATTAGTAAATAACTTAGTACGATAGTAAATAATTATTACTAACCTACAAAAGCGTTACGTAACTAATTCAGATAGTTCGTACCGTTAGTAAAAAAAATAGATTAGTACCTGTTAAGAGATATTTATGAGATTATATAGAGAACAAAAATATGTATTATCTATTACGTGTTTTCTGTAAGCATGTGTTAGGTTTTTAACCTTATCTATAAAAGGAACCCTACGACATTAGGAGATGAGTACACAATACAAACACGTTATACACCACAGATCTCATCTCATACAATCATATCTCATAGTTAGTAATCTGTAATCACTTTAACAGATTAATAGAAATCAAAGTTTAGTTTTTCATTGTTCTTCTTAATACTATTGTGTAGATTCTGCATATACAATAAGTATTCATAGTCAGTGTTTTCTCTATAGTCAATCTGTATTTATACAAGTTGGCTATCACCCTTAGCAGGCTGCAAAGATCTGTTCAGTTTTGGATTAAAGATTAGTACTATTTGGACTTTATGTTGCTATAACTCGTTAATACTGCTGATAACTATTTAAAGAAAGAAAGTTAATACCTGTTACTATTTGAGTAGATGTTTATGCTCTATGGAGGTCACGTGCGTGCATGCTTGGAAGTAATATGAAATTAGCTATTTAGTGGTTTTGTTTCTTCTGCTGCTCACAATACTTTATGCTATTTTTGAACCATTATAATTGAAGCAAAAGAGGATAATATCATATGAGTACTAGTTAATACTGCCTCAATGTACTTAGTACTGTTCGCACATAAGCTTTATGTTGTTCGAATTGGGTTCAAATATACAAGGACTCAAGTTGTATAAAACTGTTTGTACAGGATCATTGTAATTCAAAAGAGATTTTGTGCTGCTCACACATGTTTATTGCTACAGTTGGGACGCAAAAAGAAGAAAGTATGAATAGTTTATTATAAAATAGGTCACTGTCAGAGCTTGTGTTGAGAACACTCATCTGACGCTATTCAAGTTTATGATACTATTGTTGATTGCTTGTGTCAATTGATGGTGTTGATGGTGCTAAAAGAGGGAGCAGCAGAAAAAGTTTTGAACTTGATTTGGTCAAGAGGGTAAGGATCATATATGATAATCACTAATACCGCTCTTGTCCAGAAGTAAGTACCCACCTGTTATATTCACAAGATCGTACCACTCAAAGTGAATAAGTAACCCACGGCCTCGTATTTGCGACAGTGCAGTGTCAGGATAAGCAACAGAACTAGTTGTCCTAAACAGAATGGTTATGAAGGAGTCACAGTTTAGTGTGACAATATTTAGCGACAGTTTAGTGACATATAATGAGTTGCACACAATAGTCGCTTATTGAGACAAGCTTTGGTACAGTAAAAAGTATCCTAATTGCTTGAGGATGGTTTATTACCGCTAGCTGCTTTTCACTTAGTACTGCTAGGTTTGATTTTTGGTACTGCTAGCATTGTCCGATGTTGGATATTACACGTGTTTGAATCTCGGATAGATGATGAAATAATGGCTTGTTTTTGGGGATTATTAGGAAGAAAATTAGTTATTGCTTATTTTGATTTGAGTTGATTTTCACAGGTTTGTGTCTTATCATATAATAAATGGCTTAACAACATTATTAAGGAAACTTGTATTGTGCTATATTGTTGGTTGACGAAGACTTGATGAATCTAGCAAAGGTGTACGATCTACCTTATGATGCTTACTACGTACATTTGCTATCACTTTAAGGAGTTACGTTGTTGTGCTCAGTGTCTCATTTTATAGGATAAATGAGGATTTTGTCAAGAGATTGCGATCTACTTATATTTTGGTCTTGGTATAAGTTTGACGTCATGTGGATAGTGCAAGACATAAGACACAAGTTTGGGAAATTCTACTTCTTCAACATATGGGTTATACTCATTTTTCTTCATCAATAATTACTACTTGGAGCCTACTGAGTTCGAGATTCAAGAGATGGTTAGCATACTTTCAGGGGAAGCTTATTGTTAACATGTTTAACCATCTACATGTACCACTTAAGGGGAAGTGTTCACAAGTTGCTTATCTACAGAAGACCCCTATTAGATGATTACAAAAAGGGGAAGAAGACTATATGGTTTGCAGCTTATTTTAAAGTGGTGACATGTACAAGAAGATCTTATTTCAAGGGGAAGCTTTGAAGATTGTTTCATACATGAAGATTGTTTTGTAATATCAAATAGGGGAAGATTGTTGGGATTTGAGATTTGATGATTACAAAACCACATATGAAGAAAAGAAGAAAGATGAAACAACAAGGACTTAATGTGCAATATTAAGTTAGCTTCTTATCAAAGCTAGGTTTTCTTGTAAACCCTAGCCTCTCTAGTATATAAAGAGAGGTAGGGTGAATAGTTTTATATCCATCATAGTTAGATCTCTCCAATGAGAGTCTAATAGTTAGCTTATTAGTTTGTGTAATAGTTAGTTATCTAGATAGCATAGTCGACTGATTAAAGTCGAATAGTTTATAGTTTATTAGTACGAGTAAAGAAAACCTTGTGATAACATTGATGTTCTTATTTGTTATTCTGTTGTGCTTTATATCATTCAATGTTATTATATCCTAGATGGGCAAAACGATCTATGAAGCCTACAATTAGGTTTTAACAGGGTGGAGAGTTGTAACACCCATTACCCGACAATGTATTATTTTATAATACGAATAATAGTAATTAATCATTTAGAATGTATTATTAAGTAAAATGGTAAAGTTATAAGCCATAATTAAATAAATGACTAGTGAATTAAAGAAGAGGGCTTAAAACATAAAGAATGAGACATAAAGGACTAGAGTTGCCAATTAGACAAACTTAAATTAATAAATATTAATGAAATGAAACACCTAGCATTTTTAGAATTATCAAAGTACAGGGGTGTGTGTGTTCTGTGTCGACTCAAACAAGAAAGGAAAAAAAGGAAGATTTGAAAATTGATCAAATTGGTAAAATTAAACAAAAAGAAAAAAGTATAAGCCACTAAGAACCCTTAATTGCACTCTTTATACCAAGTAAGTAAAATTCCCAATTTTAGAAATTAGGGTTTATGTGTTGATCTTTGGATATATTGGTTAAAGGTAGTTAATTTATGATTCTAGAATACTAATTAGTTGTTATTAGGGTTGATTTCCCTATAGGAAGCAAAAGAGGATAGAGCCTTGAATTCAAGTAGGAGTTAGTGCCATAATTAAGGTAAGTATATTGACTAAACACGTTAATGTGATCATAATGTGAATTCTATTATGTTATGATTATTTTTGTTTAAGGAATTTGCGAATGTATGTAGCTTGGATCCAATGCTAGTAGTGTAATGTTAGCATAATTATTATGCTTGTGAAAGGTATGTACTTTGTGTGAATGTATTCCTTGAATGAGTTATGGCTAGTTAACCACTAGTAGTAACTTAGTGAATGGTGTTTATGTCATATACTTACTAAGCGTTTTGCTTACGTATGAGTTTTCAAATGTTTTGTAGGTTCGAGTGGCGTAGATAAGGGTAAAGAGAAGAACTAGTTATGGCATAATTGGTTAAGCATTTTGGATTCGGTAAGTAGAAGACCCTCTTTTAATCAAGGAGTATTGAAGTTGAAGCCCCAAGTGTCTATTGTCGTTTTTGGTAAATTTCTTGTATGTTATATGGGTCAATTTCATTTTGGATCAAAACAAAGTTAAACGATCATATATGTCATGTATGGGTCCAATGTTAGTATCTAGTTTGTTTTGTCAAGTAATGCTCGAAGGGATATGTATGTATAGCTTTGAATCGATCCAGGAACGTTTAGTAGTGGTTTATGATTTTGTTGTCTAGTGATAGTTAAGGAATGGAAACTTGGCGAAGGATGTTGCCAAAGAAATTAGTTAAATGTTGGTCATGATTTGGATTGAGTCTTTAGAATATGTTATATTGGCTTCTGAATTCCAAGTATTATATCCTGTAAAAAGTTTACGCCGTAAACCAGAAGGTTACACCGTAACAAAAAATGGGGTACCTTATGAGGTGCCGTAAACTTATGTTTACGCCGTAACATAAACAAGTTAAAGTTTGCGTCGTAATCATCTCTTGGATGACGCCGTAACCTCATATTTGAGGATACAATTATAGAGAATGAAATTTAAAGGATTTTTCATTGATAATAAGACTTAATGGATTTATTTGTGAATAGTAAAGTTTATAAGGGTCTTGAATATATAAAATATAATAATAAAAATTGTAAAGTAACAACGTGAAGTTCTTTTGGTTTGACGTTATTAAAAAGCTTTATATTTTTGGTTGTTTTTGAGTCAAATCTTATTTAAGGGGCGTTTCATACTGTATGATTTAGTTGGTATATTCCGTAAACTTGAAATATATTCGAGTTGTTCGATTTTACCGTTTCGTTAGAAAGGTTAATAGGAAGGTAAAAGACCGTGAATAGGTCCCGAGGAAAATTGGAAGGAATTGTAGTGATCGAATTTGAAATCTGATTTTGCTATTTCATGTGTAAGCTTCTGAGAGGTATCTTGACATATCTAAGTGTCGGGCTGAGCATACGAACCGTTCGACCGGACCGGACTGACCGGACAGAACGTATTTCGGTCCGATCCTCGGTCTGGCGTTTTGGACCAATTCGGTCTTCGGTCCGGTTGGTCCGGTCCGGTTCGGTCGGTCTTACCAAAAACCATAGGATTATGCCTTGTAGGACCGGACCGGACTGAAGATCGAACCGGACCGGACCGACCTGGACCGGACCGGACCATTTCGGTCTGGTCCTCGGTCTGGCATTTTGGACCAATTCGGTCTCGGTCCGGTCCGGTCTTAGACCGATGCTCACCCTTATCTAACTGAAGTGAGATTTAAGGTACTCGTTGAGTAGGATTGATTCGGAAAAAGTTTAAGGCAAATAATGATAAGGTTTAGACAATGAAATGGTCTTCATAGAAAGGTAGAGCCTGAAGTGTTTGACCAAGTAACGTTTACTTAGGGATTTTAAGTGAGTGTTAGCAAAAGAACCGTAAACGTTCTTGAAAAAGTAGAGTGTGAGTCGTGTTATGTATGACACATACTCTGTAGGGTTAGTCCCGTTGGTTGAATAACCGAAAAGTTTGGCGATGCCAATTATGATAGGATAGTCGTCACGTCAAGGACTAGATCGTATTCAGACACCCGACTAAGACTGTGTGATCTAAGTTTGAAGAAATTGTGAAACTAAGGGATAGTAGGAAAGACTATCGTGTTTTGTGAACGAATATAGATTAACCATGAAAAAGTGTAGGATTTAGACTGTGGTCTTTAGAGGAATTGGAAGAAACCTTGCTTGAAAAGACTAAATCCTAGTGATTTGATGTGATTCGTCGAGGAATGGAAACCCTGTCGATGTTGTGATTCGATGATTTGAGTTGAATTTCGAGGCGAAATTCCTTTAAGGGGGTTAGACTGTGATAACGGTAATTTGCCTAGGGTTAAGTATTATAAAATATTATAATTTCGTATTTTGAAGTCTTTCGATCTTGTCAGTTTTCATGATGAAAGCTGAAAAGTTGACTTCAGTTGACTATTTTTGCGTAAAACGGTTACGGTTTAACCGGGAGTTTGATGGAGTCTTGAATTTCGAGAGAGAATCACTTTTGATTCGTATTTCCATTTCGGAGTATTTGGTTTGTATTTTAAGTAATTTTAGGAAGCTTTCCCATGATTTCCTAAAAATCATCACACAATGCGTACCGGCACGACAATTTGTTTGGAAATAAGTTTAGGCGAGTCGGAAGTGTGTAATGAGCTTATTTATTTAAATAAATTCATGATTTTAAAAAATGTTGGTTTAAAACGTAAATCGTTGGTGTGTGATTTGAAAGTTTTCAGAAAAATGGTCATTTTCGTGAAATTCGGTAAAAGACCGTTACGGTCGTTAAAGTGTAAATTTTGAGCAAGTTGGTTTTGACAAAGCGTATTTTGGGGATTTAAAATGTTTTCATAATTGTGAGGATGGTTCGGTTGAGTTTTTAACAAAAAATCATGTTTTCGGTCCTGACCCGGCCGACAGCGTCTAAATAGAATTTTTGTAGTAGATTAAAGTAATATGTGTCGTATAAATAACCTAGATTTATGGAAAAGTGATTTTAAACGCAATGGAAATATTAACTAAACTTGGGTAACATTTTAAATCATCAAACTTTGAGTTTTTAAGTGATCCCGACACAAAAAGAAGAACCCGAGACTTTCCTAGGATCCCAATCGGATGAGATAAGCCATGAGGGGGCAAGATGGCTATTTTCTAGCAACATTATCTCAACTAATACCCTTATATTCTCCACCACCTTAAACATTGTTATTCATTCATCCATTTTGAAATCAAACAAAAAAAATCTCTCTTTTCTCTTTCTCTATTTCGGACGAGCACCAAGAAACAAGAAACGTTAAAATTTTGAAGATTACCAAGAACACAGGGTTAAAAGATCAATAGTGGGTTGATATTAGATAGACGAGGGTTATAGAAAAAGGTTTTTAAGTCTTTCTCTTGCGTCAAAATCAAACCAAACTCGCCAAAAATTGTAAGTTTTCTAAATTTGATGTAAGTTATATTTCTATGCTTATTATGGTGTCTTAATACTAGTTGTACAAGTTGATCGTCATGAAAATCGATTCTTAGAAATGAAAAGTGTATAAAAGGGGTGTTTGTTTGCGTCAAACTCGAACAAGAAAGGAACAAGGGTCGAAGGTTTGAATATTTTGGTTGTGGTGGTATTTTTATAATTTTGTCAAAATACTATTTGGGCTTATTTTGAAAGATGCTTAAAAATAAGCATAGTTTGAGCTTATTTGGTCGTTTGGGCTTTGGTTAGTTTCGGCCGAACAAGAAAAGAAGGAAAAATATTGGGCTTGGCCCATTTGATTTGTTTCGGCTTATAGGCTTATAGCTTATTTGATTTCGAGCTTATTTAGCTTTGGCTTATTTGAGTTTAGCTTATTTTTGGTTTCGGCTTATATAGAAGCTTATTATGTTTTGACTTATTTTGATTATGGCTTATCTAGTTCGGCTTATATTTTGGGCTTGTGGCTTAATGTGCTTCGACCCGTTTGAATCATCAGATGGACTAATATATTTTCATAGTTTTAGGCTTAAGTTTAGGCTTTGGCCCAATAAAGTATAACTATTAGTATTTTTATTATAAAGTTAACGGACTAACTTTAAAACTATAATGGACCTTAAGGCTCAATAAGCGAAAACTAGTGGTTTAGTACAATTAAAGTGGATTTTTTTTAAGTGTAACATGTTTCGTGTCAATATTGAAGGTCGATGGAGGAAATGCGATTCGTTAAAGTATTTTGAGATATATAATTTGGCGTTTAGTCGGAGGTTTTGGTGAGAATTGGGAAAAGTATTTGGACTTGAGAATTTGGGTAAAAGTGTTTAGAATTGAGATTTTGAAATCTTGGAAATCTTGTATAAACAAACGGGTCATGCCGAAATTTTGTAAAAATCCCACACTTAGAAAAATATTGTGAAAACTTATTTTGTGTCGATTCGATTAAAGGACGAAACGTGACTTTCAATAAACTTTAAGAGTCGAGATTTAACGATCAAGCGTGGTTATGTTAAAATGACAAGGTTTTATAATTACCCTTTTTAGCCGATAAAGAGACGAAAATAATAAAATATTATTATAAATACATTTAAGTATGTGTATACTTTCACGTTGCAGAGATGTTTATCCGTTTATTTTTTATCTTCGAATTCCCACTTATTTCTCATTAGTTTTTCTCGGATTGTTTGATCGTTTGTCCCGTTTCAACGGTGATTGATGTTTTTGATAAAATGATGTTGATGTCACACTTAGCCCCCAAGTGTTTTGAGTCGTTTTTAGTAATTTACCACACAATCATAATAAAAGATAACGGTTTTGTTATGAGATAACGATTTTGGTAAAAGACAACGGTTTTGTTATGAGATAGCGGTTTTGGTAAAAGATAACGGTTTTGTTATGAGATAACGGTTTTGGTAAAAGATAACGGTTTTGTTATGAGATAATGGTTTTGTTATGAGATAATGGTTTTGGGATAAAGAGTAAAAGTTTTGTGATAAGGAAAGATGTTTTGTAACGAAATTGAGAATTTCGGTGTGAGTAAAGACGAATACTTTTGCAATAAGACAACTTTCTACAAACATTAATAAAGTGTCGTAAATGATTAGGTCGTGGCAAGGTACTACTGTGGGCCTGCGTTGAGATTATTTATGCTTTGAGTTTGAGATTTGTGCAGTTGCATTATTTTCTATTGAGGTGAGTTCTCGCAGCCCTAATTTTCTACTGTTTTTTCGTTGAGGGAAAATGATACTCAGATGTGTTTTGAACTGTTTTGAAATTTGACTGTGCGAAACGTGGTTTTGTTTTTGGGACAATTATGTGCTTATGATTGCTATGTGAATATATGTGATGTGATTTTACTTGCGTGTACTGTGTTTGGCACGACAAGGGTTTTGGTTTTACTTGCATGTACTGTGTTTGGCATGCAAGGGTTTTGGGTCCTGCCCTAATATAGTGCTCCAGCTGGTAGGCCCTTTAGGTGCGTAAGTGACATATTTGCTACCTGACTAGCGGTGATGCTAGGGCATGGTTCGACTAGCGGGTAAGCTAGGTCGAGTTTACATGATTAGCGAGGATGCTAAGTCATGGGTGATTCTCATATATTCACTATCATATTGCACTTTTGTCCACTGTTTTGAGTTATTGGCATAACTTTTGGGTTTAAGGTCAAACCTACGAGCTCACCAACATTATTGTTGACGTTTTCGAGTATCATTTTCAGGTGTGTCAATTAAAGGTATATGAATGATGTTGGAAGAGCAAAGATGTAACCCAAGGGGACTAGGTCAAGATGGGTTTTGTATATTTTATTGTCAAGTCGTAACTTGAAAAATTTATGTAAATCAAAGTTTCATTTCTTTGTAAATTGTAAAGTGTATGATCTTGTATCTTGTGCGATGAACGGTATCGTCGCATCTCGTGTTTCCGCCACTGACGGGGTGTGACATAAGATAATACAAAACTGATATGGACCAAATCACATATTATCTCATATGCCTAGCAGACTACCACAGTGGCTTTGCCAAGGATCATGCCTGACCCAAGATCATAGGATACCCAAACCAATCACGTTAATATTGCAGCAGAGATTGACATGAGCAATGTAATAACTTGCATACATATAATTGCCCCAACTGCGCGGACACCTCAAAACTACAGCTTCACTCGTTGCCCTTTCCCAGCAGACTGCGCAGACCCATATGTCAAACGCCCTTAAACACCAGAACGTGCAGACCCAAATGGAAGACACATACAATGCCCAGCTGACCAAACTGCTAAACCACAGAAATAAACTTGCAATATTTGTTGTTGAACCCACTGTCCCGCCACAATAAGTCTTATTGATTGACCAATATGCACTTACCCGGATCAAGTAACCACAATTGCCACTCAAATGGCTTTTTTCTTGTTCTTCTACTAATCCATTCAAAACTTTTAAGCTTTATGTCTTGCACTATTTTGTTAACGCTTGAGACTTTGCCTTTAAACACGCGCGCATTTCTTTCTTTCCAAATTAAGTACCCGGTTGACCACGTAACCACTTGCCACAACATTCTCGAAAAATTATGGAGGTTACCTCCTCCATTGTGCGAGAACATGTCCCTAACATTGAATGCGTCAACCATACCCAATTTCCACCAATTAAATATTTTTTCCCAAACACTCATAGCCATATTGCACAAAATCAGACTATGATCACATGATTCCACTATATCACCACAACACGGGCAGAGAATTGTATCTAAATCAATACCCCTCTTATCAAGTTCCACACGAACCGGTAGCTTTCCTTTAATAGCTCTCCACACAAATATATTTACTTTTTTTGGCACTAACCTATTCAAACGGGTTTCATCCTTAGTATTTTCCTCATTCAAGATTTTTTCTTCCACCATCTTTGTTAGCGTCTTGACCATGTAGTTGCCATCATCTCGAGCATTCCATCGCCAAACATCCCTACAATCAATAGAAATCAAAACATTTTGCAAAATGCTAATTACTTTCCATCGCCAAACCTTAAAAGTAACTTACTTTTCGGTGGCCCATTAACTAGTCTCACGCTCAACATGTGAAAGGTAAATCACGTAATATCATGATTAAAGGTACACAATAAGATGAGTTTTTTTATGTCACAT
Organism: Tanacetum coccineum; assembly: GCA_026074375.1. Classification (NCBI taxonomy): domain Eukaryota; kingdom Viridiplantae; phylum Streptophyta; class Magnoliopsida; order Asterales; family Asteraceae; genus Tanacetum; species Tanacetum coccineum. The sequence continues at coordinate 6,521 of BQNB010079901.1, read as the reverse complement.
GTCCTTTACCATTGAGCTACCATAACAGAAACGAGTCATTAAAAGTATATATTAACCAATTAAACAAGTAATTTAATAACACCAATTTACAAATACTTTATTATGGACTAAGAAATTTAAAGTAATGTCAATTAGTTTTCACTCTACAACTAGAGTAAATTGCAAAATTCGTTTACGTGGTTTGGTCAATTTGTAAGTTGAGTTCTTATCCTTTCTCTTTGAGAAAATTTTGCAAGTGAACGTTTGATTTTGGATAAAGTTAAATTACTAAATTATCTTCTTTTTCTTCCTTTTCACTTTGGTCTCTGTGAGGGTAATTTAGTCATCTAATTTTGATGTGAGACCAATAGTGCATTTGTAGGTTCCTCATAGGGATGTGACGGTAATTTAGTCATCTAATTTTGGTGCGAGACCAATAATGCACTTGTAAGTTCTCCACAAAGACGACGAGTGTACTTTCAAAAATAAGGATTAAACATGCAATTTGACCAAACCACAAAGACGATTAAAAGTGCACTCGTAAGTTCCCAAAATTCCGAAAGAATATGGACTAAATCTACAATTTGACTAAACCACATGGATCATTCTTGCAATTTACTCTTTCAGGGTTGAGTAATGGGTCAAAAACGAACCGAACCGAACCGAAAACCGATTTAGAGGAAAACATAAACCAAGAGCCGAATCGAAGTTAACTTAACAAAATTGAAACCGAACCGAAGTTAACCTAAGGAAACCAATTTAAATAGTTTTGGTGTATTTTTCTTTGTTTTGACCCGAACCGAACTAAACCGAAAACTATAAATAAACATATAAAACCAAAAACCGAACCAAATAAGGTTGGTTCTGTTTATCGGTTGCTTATGCTCGGTCTTAGTTTAAAGTAGCAAAAAAATGAATCGCTAGAAGGAGGGCTTGAACCTCCGACCTTGTGGTTAACAGCCACACGCTCTAACCAACTGAGCTATTCCAGCAGCTTGTTCTCCTCATACACTAAATTATTTATAACAAAAAAACGTTAACTTTCTTTACAAGCTTCTCATCTTCGGAAAAAAAAATATTCTTAAACCCTGTTCCATATGTATATCATCTTTTTAGGGCACAATGTCCCTATTTACACACAATCTTCGCCTACTTTTCTTAAACCCTAATAACCCTTCATTATTTTTCAAATTCACTCCTAAATACAACACTAATTACAAAACTAAAAAATACCCATTATTCACTTGCCTCTCCTCTTCACAAAACCCTAAAAAAACCTTCAATCAAACACGCAGAATAAGCTCCACGAATTCTTTGAAAAACAGTGAAAAAGTCAAGAAGATGGAGGAAAAAGATGAGAAAATTGTTGGGTTTAATAGGAAAAGAGCAGAGGGTAAAGATAAAAGTAGTAGACCTAAAGATTTAAAGTTGAAAGCTAGGAAATTGAATCCTGTTAATACTATTTCTTATGTTCAGGTATATTTGATTTTTTTGTATAAAGATTTTATTTTTATGGTGATTGGTGATATTGGTTTTTGATTTTGAGCCCTTATACAAAAAGGGTATTTGCTATTTTGTGTTTTAGGCTTATGTTTCATAAGCTTACTTTTTGTGGCTCCCACTTTCCGGCTTATATAAGTTCATTATGACATAATAAGCGGTGAGTGTGAGCTTATAGGTGTGTTTGGCGTGGAGGATTTAGGAGCGGTGAGCGTTGAGCATTGTAATTTTCAATGCTCGTTTGGCAAGCAACAAGTAGCATTATCTATTTTTTCGGAATGCTTATTTTCCAACGCTTCATGAAGTAGCTTTTAGGAGCGTTGATCATTTAGGAGTTGTTTTACACATTATGATTACACCTACAACTACGTTACCAAAAGTTTTTATAAAAAAATCCAGAAGTATTACAGCTGCTCAGTGCTAGCTACTCCTCACCACTAGTTCTTACTACTTCTACTTTTGCCAAACACACCCTGTGAAACATAAGCCCTAAACCAAATAACCCATAAGCCGTCTATTTAAGCCGAAGCAAACACCCCCTTAGGTGTTACATTTATTAAGGGGCTGTTTGTTTAAGCTTATTTGCGGTTTTACTAGCTTATTTGATTTTCGCTTATATTTTTTACGCCTGGATTTTCTTGCTTATTTTGATACTTATATAAGACCATAAGTCTCATAATAAGCCGGAAAATCCGGCTTATTAAATATAAGCCAAAATCAAATAAGCTCATAAGCACACAAATAAGCTTAAACAAACACCATCGAAGATGATCAAGATAGTTGAGTTTTTTTGTGATAAGTGATATGGGTTTTGATTATGAGCTGTTTTTGAAAATGGGTTATCCTTTTTGCGTGCAGATATTGGGAACTGGTATGGATACTCAAGATACGTCACCTTCGGTTCTGTTGTTTTTTGATAAGCAGAGGTTTATATTCAATGCTGGTGAAGTAAGTCTTTCTGATGTGCTTTTTTGCATTGGTTGTATTTTTGAAAGTGATTATTGCGCCTTCGAGCAATAGATAATAGACTTGTTTGGATAACGTATTACTGGTTATTGCCTTTTACATGATTATCCAATGTCAAATGATTAGTTTAGGATCAGCATGTTTTTTGTCTAGGATGATTATTAGTATGATTGTTCCATATCATGCGATAACTTCCAATATGCAATGCCAGACACTGGTGTAATGAATCCTATACCTTGCCATATCCGAGTAATTTGGGTAGGTTTGTATGGTACAAAAATGCATCTTTAGAATCACTGGCTGCTACTATCTCCGTTTCTTATGACACTAACAGTCAAAATAACTTTTATGATTATCAATTTCTGGCTTTTTATTAACTATTTTTAGTGATTTGTTTAGGGGCTGCAACGATTTTGTACAGAGCACAGGATTAAGTTGTCAAAGGTAAAATTATCCTCACAAAGATTGCACATTAACGTATGTGTTTATTATGTACCAAAAATGATTACTGAGAAGGGCTTGCTTCTTCCGTTCTTAGATTGATCACATATTTCTTTCACGTGTCTGCTCTGAAACTGCTGGTGGACTACCCGGTTTGTGCTTCTATATAAATTCTAAATTTATATCAGACATTACTCTAACTGGAATATCTTAATCTTAGCAATAATTATTTTGTAGGTCTTTTATTAACATTGGCTGGCACTGGTGAAGAAGGGATATCTGTAAGTACTACTACGACGATAGCATGAATTATTGTTTTATAGGTATAAGATTAACATTAGAATTGTTATGTTTTTGCTAACTTGGATTTTGTTTGATATTTGAAGGTAAATGTTTGGGGACCCTCGGATTTTAAGTATTTAGTTGATGCAATGAAATCATTCATACCAAATGCAGCCATGGTTCACTCACGATGCTTTGGACCATCAGCCGAATCTGATAAGTTTTCGTTAGATAATCCTGGAAAATTTCATGATCAACTCAAACTTATTGATGACGAAGTTGTCAAAATATCAGCCATCTTGTTGCAACCAGAAAACCATGGGCTCAAAGAAGACGAGAATGCATTCAAGTCTAGTGATATTTCTGTTTTATATGTCTGCGAGTTGCCTGAGATTAGGGGTAAATTTGACCTGGAAAAGGCCACAGCACTTGGATTAAAACGTGGGCCAAAATATCGTGACCTGCAGGAGGGAAAATCTGTGGAATCAGATACAATGAATATTACGGTATACTTCCCACCTTTTGGTTGTAATATAATATAACTTGTCTAACTCCGCTTACCCCGCTCCGACGGGATTGGGTTTGTTGTTGTTGTACATGTTCGTCTAACTCGATATGTAGTAAATATGTTTTTGAATTCCGACCAATATACTTTTAATGGGTTAATTGGGGTTCTCAAATGGGTCAAATAAAAACGTTAACTGGTTGAAAGTTACTTGAAGTGTTCTCTCTGAAGATTTTGATTATTATTATAATAATATTTTCTTTTGTAATTATTATCAACAAATTACTAAGCTATTGCAGTTTTCAAAAATGGACAAAAATTTTGTTTGCAAGTCGACGCTTCCTGATCTGGCCGGTTTTGACCCGTGTTGAAATTTTTTCATTTTATATGGAACCTGGCTTGAGCGTTCATCTCTAATATTTATCTTTATTTGTATTTTTCAGGTTCATCCAGATGATGTACTTGGACCTTCGCTTCCCGGGCCTATTGTTCTCCTAGTAGATTGCCCTACCCTCTCTCATTTTCAGGAAATATTATGTGCACAGTCTCTTGACACTTACTATGCTGATATACCTAGTATGCCAGAGGAGAAACGCAAAATTGTTAATTGTGTAATTCACTTGAGCCCTTCATTAGTTGTAAACTCTAATGACTATCAAAAGTGGATGTCAAGATTTGGTGGGGCCCAGCATATTATGGCAGGTCATCAGATGTAAGGCCTCTCTGTACTATTAATATCTTCTTGAACAACCGAGAATAAATAATTAACAAAAAATGGTTCTTGATACCTTCACAGGAAGAATATTGAGATCCCAATTTTACAATCAAGTGCTAGAGTTTCAGCGCGTCTTAACTACTTATGTCCTCAGTTCTTCCCAGCTCCTGGTTTTTGGTCTCTTCATAAACAGAACGGTTCGACCATACCACTCACAAATGAGGTATCTTTCTATGACATTTTAGAAACAAGGCTTTATTATTGCATTAAATACCAAATTATTCATTTATCCCGCTTTACTTTTTTTTGGAAAACATCATTGTTCTTTTTTGTGCATTGAAGTAATAAATAGATGTTTTTTTGTCTCATTTGTAGTCTTTTTTTAGCATTTCTAAGTATAACATTTTACAGTGGTATTTTACTTTAGAAACCCAAACAACAATTAGTTGTTATTGACTTAATGGAACATATATACTTATAAACTTTATTTTTATGACTGCAGAATACTGATTCAAAGCTTTGCAAGACTATTTCTGCTGAAAATCTCCTCAAGGTGCAGATGTAGTAATTTTTGTGTTCTTTCTGTTATGCAACTACTTTCGCTTTTTCTAAACGATATATATATATATTTGTAATTTGTTGAAACAGTTTCGTCTGCGTCCTCATGCACAACTTGGACTAGACAGATCTGGTATTCCGACTAAAGCGGGTCCTATTCAAATCATTGATGACCTACTTTTAGAAATTCCAGAGATATCAGATGCTGCTAAACAAGTAGCACATCTTTGGGAAGGGGGTGAAGATGAAGGAGAAGGGGTGACATCTATGGAAGGTGAAAAGAACGTGACTGAAGAACCTTGGTTGAATCAAAATAGTCTTCCTGATTGTTTGGAGGATATTACAAGAGAAGACGTCGAGATTGTTCTTTTAGGGACTGGTTCATCTCAACCGTCTAAGTATCGTAATGTTAGTTCTATCTTCATCAATCTTTTCTCTAAAGGCAGTGTTTTATTAGACTCTGGCGAAGGAACCCTCGGTCAGCTCAAAAGAAGGTAATGATAATATGTCCATTAATGAATAGGTCAATTTGGACTTCTTTCTCGTCTCTTGTCAAACACACACATACAGCTGCAAGAAAACACAAAACCGACACTTACTCGTACACACGATCTCCAAGAACCTGACAAGCCGTTCAAGAAACGAGCTTGGATTTTCCCTTTTCCGGTTTTGACCGGGTTTCAACGATTTTGACCGGGTTTCAACTGTTTTGGCCCGGTTGCAACGGGTTTGACCGGGTTTCAACGGGTTTTGGCCGGGTTTCAACGGGGTTTGGCCGGGTTTCAACGGTTTGCCCGGGTTTCAACGGTTTTGTTCGGGTTTCAACAGGTTTGACCGGTTTTGACCTAGCTTTGACCTGGTTCCAACGGGTTTGACCGGGTTTCAACAGGGTTGACCGGGTCTCAACGATTATGACCGGGTTTCAACGGGTTTGACCGGGTTTCAACAGGTTTGACCGGGTTTGGCCTGGTTTTGACCGGGTTTCAACTAGTTTGACCTGGTTCAACGATTTCAGCCGGGTTCCAACGGGTTTGACAGGGTTTCAACGGGTTTATGACAGCTGGCTATTTAGGGTTTGGGTTCGGTTCCCCGTTGAACCGGTTGGTCCGGTACGGTTTTAGGAAAAAAAAACACCCATCCAAGTGAGAAGACCTGATATTATCTCATTTTCACCAACCATGCTTGTTGACTGTCAATAATATATTACCACGTGTGAACATTTTATTTGTGACAGATGACTATTTAGGGTTTTGTTGGTATAATTCTCTTGCCATGTGTCATTTGCTTCTTATGCATGTTTTGTTTATTTATGGCGGGTTTGTTTCATTTATTTATGGCAAGATTGGGTTTCGTTGTTGTTGTATGAATAGGTCAATTTGGGCTGTGTTTTACTTCAACGTGTCAAATTAAGAAATTAGCTACAACAGAATCCAATAATATGGTGAACAAGTTAATAGTCGCCTAAGTTGTTTTTTAATGCGTTAACCTCCTAAATAGTTTTTTCTTCGGAGATTGAGGCTATTATGCTTGCAGTATTAGTAGTATTTTTCTTGGTCATAACTGATCTGTTATATA
>BQNB010079900.1:0-30097 GCA_026074375.1 Tanacetum coccineum | reverse complement strand
AAAAGGACATACCAAAAAAGGCAAGGAATGATCCTACAATGTCTTCCGAGTATGAGCAATATCTCAAAGCGGATTTTGTCTCACATTTTCATCCCAAGGACTTTGCAACTTTTGATGTATTGGGGTTTTGAAAAGCAAAGGAAAATCAGTTTCTTGTTCTATCCCGCATGGCCATGGATATATTAAGTGTCCAAGCTTCTTAGGTTTTGTTGACAATCCGAAGAACAAGACTAACTTCGGAGTCTTTAGAGATGTGCATGTGCTTGAAGGATCACTTAGACGCTCAGGAGCGTAAACAAAACACATCTCCCCTTGAACTACCCTTAGACGTTGAAGAAGGTGTCTTTAATGACGAGGTGCAACAAAATGAAGCCACTCAACTTACCGATCAAGAAATTGCGTTAGATGCTAGTAGCGATGGCTCTTTGTCTTCAGGAGAACGACGCCGTGATTATATGATGAGCAGCGGAGCCGAAGATGACCAAACCGGAGAGGGAGGGTCTATGTCACATGGTTACACTTACTACTAGTATTGTGTTGTATTTCCTAATCTTTTGTTGTATTTGCTTTATGTATTTCTTTTATGTTGTATTTCGTTTATGTAATATTATGGTTTGTATTCAATAAAAGTTGAAGGTTAATCAGTTTATAGTATAACAACACCAAAAATTAAAAAAAAAAAAAAAACCCGGTCAAACCGGTTTTAGTGGTTAACCGGAACCGAACCGGTTCCAAACCGGCAAACCGGTTTCGGCTCAACCCGGTAACAAACCGGTTCCAAACCGGTTCAGGGTTTGGGCAAACCGGTTTCGGCTCCGTGTTGACCGAAACTGGTTCCTGTTTGACTCAAACCGAACCGATCTGGTTAACCGATTTGCGCACGACTAATAAGGGATGGGTTAAACCAATGTAAGGATGACGTTCAAGATGTGTCGGGTCGTTTGTGGCTGTGTCAGGCCACGTGTAGCTGTTTCTATGTTCATGTCGTTTCATAGCACGTTAAGGTCGTATCAAGCCATGTTTAGGCCGTATCAGGCCGGTTTGGGCCGCACCAGGTCGCGTTCAGGTCGTATCAGGCCGTACTAGGTCGTTTCAGAAAGTATCAGGTCGTGTTCAGGTTTTATCAGCCCGCGTTTAGGTCGTATCAAGCCGTATGAGACCGAGTCAGGCTGCGTTCAAGCTGAGTGAGGTTACGTTCATGCCGCGTTTAGGCCATGTTTAAGCCATATGAGGTCGTATGAGGTCGCGTTCAGGCCATATCAAGTCACGTTTAGGCCGGGCCAGACCTCGTTGAGGCTATTTCGCATCGCGTTCAAGCCGTATGAGGTCGCGTTCTGGCTATATGAGGCCGTTTCAGGCTGTATGAGGCAGTTTCGGGCCGGGTCACCGTATGAGGCCGCGTTTAGGCCGTGTCGGGCCGATTTTCAAGGGTGACCAGTTTGATCGAGCTGGATTTTCATTAGCTTTTTGTTTAGTTTGGGATATAATTTATCGCACTAGTTCTATTATTCCAATCAAATAATGATGACGAGATATTTTAATAACAAGAATTATAGTCACATAAAAATAATAAAACTATTTTGGTTCATTAAAGCATTTTGTCAAACACTTGGTGTACGATTATAAACGATACTTTTTGGTGATAAATGAGTTCACAAAATCGTAAAAGATGAGATTTTAGAACTTGGAAAAAGTGGAGTATCACCATTAGTAGATCGAGGCGAGAAAAGCGAAACAAGCTTGCTTGTGTCATGTCTCACGGATGACGCCATGTTTACGTATGTATTGTAAAGCGGGTATATGTCTGGTGTTGTTATTTGGTTTCTCATATAGTTTGGCAAGGACCACATGAGAAGAATGATATATCTATAGTCGGGGTAACACTAACATCAACCGAGTACCTTCGTCCCATCTCTTTGAAGATGATAATGAGAAAGGTTTCGTGTGATAGATGAGGAAGGAGGCGGCCTCCATATGTAAAGTGGTAAGGGAAGCTTTGTTAGCTTGTACCCACTTATCCTAATTCCTCAAATCCTCTAGCATATATAGGAAAGAACTAGGGTAAGAGATGGGGAGATAGGCCTGTGAGCCTGTTCATTATTTGGCTCATCGGGCCTTTATTTAAATAGTGAATTTGTCTAGCCATATCCATACCCAGAGACCTAATGTATATAGTGCAATATATATACGTCATTATATATGTCAGATATTTATATAGATAAAAAAACCAATTAACCATTTTTTTAATATAAACTTGCAAAAAAATTTCTTTACTAATAATTCATATCTTTCGCTATATATTTGAATACCCATTTTTAAGTTTTATAAATAATTACTTTTTGTGCTAAAAACCTATACAATTAAAAGGAATAAAGGAATAACTTATGTAATTTGTTTTTCGAATAAACTCAAAACTGAACCGAATTCAAATTCAATTTTCTATTTAGTTTGATTCAAATTTGAATTCGATTCTTTCAGTTTTCAATTTCGCGTTAAAGAATTAACCAGACCGAAAAGCTCAAAAACTAAACTGATCAAAACCCCTAAAGAAGAGAAGCCATTAATGAAAAAAACCAAACATAAACCAAAACTCCACAAAACCAAAAAAACCACCAAATATAAACCATGAAACCACCAAACAGATCATCCTGACCTAATCACCTAAAAATGTGACAACCATGAGTCCATGACTATAAATACCCGCAAAGCTTAATACCATGACCCTTGCCTACACCAAAAGAAACTTAAACCCTGACCCGAACAACATGACGTAAAAATGGCCTGACCAATAAATCCCCAAATAAGGAACATCTCCACTCTCCAGCATCACCGACCAGTTAAAAGCTTAACCCACCAAAATTTTAAACCTGAACAAACCATCGTGAACTGAACCACTACCTGAGCCTGAACTGACCCCACCACAAGCTTGCCAAAACAAATCCGAATCCACAACATGAACCACCATAACCACAAATAAACGACCCTAAACAAATGCTTTGATGCGAAATAAACTAATTCACGTATGTGATTCAATGTGTTTCCCATAACTTCATGCTAGCATAACTTAAGTTTAACGAAAAAAATGATGACAAACGTTTTAGAAAACGCACCCTGTCAATCAATGTAGATCAAATTTCATTTTCATTAAGCTAGGAATCCTGAGTCAGAATGTAAAGCCACTTACTCTAACTTAACCAAGAGTCGAACCGTATAATGTACAATAAATTTGGTTTAACAAATGCTAGTAGTCAATTTACAAGATACGATAATGTTACTTTGTTTGCTAGGTAGAGTTATCGCAAGTCATCGTACCAACATCATATTGAGCATGAAGAATCATATGCCATTTCCTTAATTATGGTTTAAAGAAAGTAACTAAGTTGCTCTTTCTTTCTTGAACCTCCTTCCCCGTACAATTCGTTCCACTGTTTTAGTTCACCCATAACAGATCCTCCACCAGCAAAACCAGCTGCCACCTGTCATCAATCGCCAAATATGTTAGATATTCGACTAATAGTCAAGCATTTTACCTAATCGACTAAAACAAGGATTAAGTTTTATTACTTTCTTCACTGCCTGCCTCATATCTTCCATGTTTAGATGTCTCGGTTTTATAACACTAATGCTTCTTTCTTTCTTGTCACCGTGTGCTTCACTTCCCTTCTTGTCCTTATATAACATAAATAAAGAGATAAGTATAGCTTAGTTGTACATTAAATCCAATACGGGGCTTATGCTAAAGTAATAACTTACAATAGCTTTTTGTTTCTCTTGCTGTGTTAACTCTCTCACGGGTCGATAAGATGCTGTTACACACAAATTCTGTTCCAATAGTTAATGACAGCATTCTCTTCCAATTTATATATGTATATATTGAATTCAATCATACATAAACTAACCTTAAGATCGCTTCCGGTATATCCTTCTGTCATTACTGCAAGCTCATTAAAGTCCAAGTCTTCAACATTTCTTTCACGAGGAGAGTTTTCAAGATTTTTTCTCGGCTGTCCATTGACGGTAAACCCACCATAATTCTGTATAATAATAAAAAAGTGTCTAAGTAATGTTTCTTATTTTTTTGTACATTTAAGACTATAACAAGTTTTTGGTGCATTCTAGTTGAACGTCCCTCTTGGTTCGTTTATGTATAAACAACCTCTTTTATGGTTTCGAAATGTTTCAAGTATTGCTGCAAAAATATTGGTTGTGCAATTATAGAAGATTGGTCGCAAGTTCGCAACAGTGGCTTGCTGGTTAACCCAACCTGAACTCATGACTTTAGCGATTCTCATATTTACCCATTTATCCCTGGAACTGATTTGATTAAATTATCAAACGCGAGCATCTTGCCATTTTTACCCATGGAGGTGGCACAACTGGCAAAGTGGGTAACGGTTCAAATTTTGGTTTGGTCGGCTCGACTCGAAAACACTTCTCCAATATGATTTCTTAAATAAAAGATTTATGAAGGTTGTATGTATTAAAATAAGCTCTAGAAGAATTTTGATTTGTTATATCGGTTTAACCAGCATTTTAACTTAACCAGTTGCCTAATTGCCCCATCTATCAAACCATATTGTATGCTTTCCAAAAAGAAAGCAAGTATACCTGCGCTTAAACTGCCTAATAATGGCTTCATCAAGATCAAAGGGTCTATTTGTAGCTGCAAGAACAAGAATCCTTTCACCAGGTTTAGTCAACAATCCATCCCAATGTGACATAAACTTGTTTTTTAGTGCCCGCATAACTTCATGTTCTCCTTCTTGACTTCTTTGCCCAAGCATGCTATTAACTTCATCCACAAACATTATCGTTGGAGACACCTTTGCCGCAAGGGTGAATAAAGCCCGCACAGTCTTCTCGCTTTCACCAATCTATTTTGAAGTGATGGTTGACATTGAGACATTAATGAAACTTGCACCAGCTTCATTAGCTATTGCCTTAGCTAGCATGGTTTTCCCTGTGCCTGGTGGGCCAAATAGTAATATACCACGACATGGTTTTAGCAGTCCACCATTAAAGAGATCGGGTCTTGTAAGAGGAAGCATTACTAGTTCTTGTAGGGATTCTTTTGTTTCATGTAAGGCTCCAATGTCTTCAAAAATGACCTCTGGCCTTATACGCTTTTCAAATTCGTTGTCCGAAACTTCCTGGCGAAATGGTTTGAACCATAAAATTTGGAGTTAGAAATTCCAAGAAATTAGTAAGTGGTTTATATGTCACTTTTGAAGTTATGCTAGTAGGAGTTTGAAGTTGGAATTTCAGCACTATCCTACCTTTAACGAGTCAGCCTCGGTCTTCGTGTTATCCCCCTTAAAAATGCTCAATCCATGTAACAAACTGTGGAAACAATAATATAAGTAATCAGACATCATTTTTTTGTTTCTTTATTAATGACAATTTCATGACAATATTTATCTAGTTGATGATATGACAAGCTTTCCATTTCGATATACTGGATCTTTATGACTCATCAAATGATGAGAAATTGCACATACCACAATTTCTTGTATATCATTACTGATTAAAATTGTCTGCTTGACAAACTGAGCCCAGATCATCACATTCAAGATGGTTTGCTTTCAACACCTCAATAATATCCTTTTTATTATCTTGAGAGGTTGTTCTTCTTTTGGTCTTCTACTTATGTGTCCCAATCTTTAAGATGAGACTTGTCTTTGGGTGGGTTAATTTCAATGTTGTACGGAAATAGTTTGCTGAGTTTCGCATCCACTCTTCCACTTTCCTGGGACTCAGGAACTAATGGAATCCCCATTTAACTCTTCATCCATTTCTCGAACAATTCATCTTCTGTTGAAAGTTCAAGCCTTGCTGCATCCTTTGTGTTTCCAATTTCTGACATCCGGGACCCAATAACTAATGTGGACCCTGACAGTCTCTTCAACATTTTCTCAAACAATCTATATGTTCGTGGTGATTGTAGAAACCTCTCTACATCCTTTATATAGAGAATGATGCCATTGGTTTCCGAGAAAGAGTCTAAAACCTGAAAATTAAGTTAAGTTAAATATTTGCATAGATCCACAATATAAGCGATGAGTGGCAAACTGGCAATGGATATTATGATTTACCTTGTGAAGTTCTTGAAAAAAAACTCTTTCATCGAAAGGATAGTTGAGAGAAGCTAAAAAGAGTAAACATGAATCCAAAGATCAGTAAAATGTCAACACATTTTTTTTATATTACATTTTTAATTTCTAATATTTTTGAACTAAATATATTAAGGAAATAATAAGAATAAAAAAAGAAACCTCCACCATATCCCTTTGTTGTCGAGAAGGGTAGAAGAACTCTAGACATCTGCTCCAATCACCTTTTGGCAAACTATACGAATAAAAAAGTTTTGCAAGATCATCACCATGTTGATAAAATATTTTCACAATTTTGATCCCTGACTTCTATCCAATACATTTATGTCGCACTTACCAAGTCTTTCTTAGATGTACCATTCTTGTTTTGCAGATATATAGATACTAAAGATTAGTACAAAATACTAACTTCCGAATCTTATCAAAAAAATTAGTTTAAGAATTACCTTTGCAGAAAAGTTATCCATATCTAACACGAGCAGCTTTGTTTTAAACTCGCGTGACAGTGCCTTAGCTAGCCTTTGGTGATAAAACTCTTCATATAATAATACAATAAATCAAATCAGACCGCATGATAGTCTCAGAAATTAAAGGTAGGCAATAAACCACTTACCACCAGGTCCCAAGAGCAATATAGACCTACTTGCTGGTGAAAGATTTCAGGTATGCTTAGAAACATCCACAGGTTTCAAATGAAAACAAGCAGCACTTGTCAATAACCATTGTGTTCGTTCACTGACATTGGATTAAAAAGACAAGAAAAGTGGAATCTTTAGTTTGGTACTGAAATCCTAACCAACAATATTTAGTTAGTGTTACAATTTATAAAGGTGTTTTGACACTTCAAATAACAGAATTTTAAAGTGTAATATCGAATTCGGAGCTTGTGTGAGAATATTGTTATAACATGCATAGATCAAGCAACACTACTTTTGCATAGTCGATATAAGCAACTTGACCTAGATAATACAAACTTCTTTTTTAGAACAACAACAAACTGATCGAATAATATAAACTATAACAAGAGTTTTAACCTGAGATAATGAGGAAATTCCTTAAACGTATCCTTTAGAAGTTTACCATCAACAGTAAGCTCGAGTAGCACGTCCTTAATTTGGGCAGCCATGTCGTGGTTACGCCATTTGTTTACACCTAGTCCCACACCAACACTTACACCAATACCCAATACTGTCAATAACACGTGTTTTTGGTCCGTCGTTAAATTAGCAACAACACGATCTAAATTAATCATTCTGGTCGATATGATGATTCAATAACCAAAAAGAAACGAAGAGTTAAAACAAATCAGAAAACCAAAATTGTATTAACTTGATATAAAAGAAAGAGTATATAATGGTGGTTATATAGAAAGAATGGACTCTTTGGAAAACAAATACTTCAAATCCAGTAATTGATTTTATTTAGATTTAATAAAGGATATTTTGTGCATCGTATCATGGTTAGAGGGACATGAGTGTAAATAATTAACTTGAAAAGCTGATGTAGCCTCAAGTGTTGAAGAACGGGCACTTTTGTTTTTGGAGGCCTAAGATCGTGTGAAGAAAAGGCCTTTATTCAAAAGGGCATTACTTGGGCTTAGAGACTCCGTTTCAGGCCCAGGACCAGCCGATTCGAAGCCTGGAACGATGAGTTATTTGCATTTTCATGTTTTTTTCAGGTTTTTTGACTTTTGTTTTTAGCCTAGTTTTGGGCCCGTTTGTCTTTTAAGGCCCGTTTCAGTTTCATCTGCCTATTTAATAACTGTACTATGATCCTGACCTAATCACATGAAACGCGGTACGCTTTGGTACGGGAACGCGAAACGGGTAAGCGGTTCGCGGGGTCTTTAAAATTCGGTACGAAGGGGGTAGGCTCATTTCGGTACGCCCCGGTTCGCTTTGGTTCGATGTACCATATAATTTGGTACGATGTACCCAATTTTGTACGATGTACCATATTATTTTTCTAAATTAGTATACATATAAGCCAAAATGCCAAATATCATATGATATATATCAATACTCAAAAGATTTACTCAAATGTTTGAATTCTAAATTCTGAAACATATACCCAAAAGATCAGATCAGAATATACCCAAAAGATCAGAAATTCTTTGGTACGCCGTACCAATAGACTTCGGTACGCCGTACCAATAGACTTCGGTACGCTGATTGATGTGCTCTGGAAACGCCGAATATAGCGATCCAGATCGCGATCCCGAGCGATCCGAGTCGCGATCGTACCGCGTTTGGGTACAATCACAACAAACACAACATTACCTCTCATGTTCAAATGAACATGAGAGGATCCTTATCCTTGTTGGAATCAACAGATTCAATTTGTGTGTTCCTTACTTAGTCTACATCAAGAGCACACTTTATCATTTTTTTTAAGAGCACTAGAGACGGTGATTATCCTGTGCAATTGGAGCGGCTGCACAGGGCCACCAAAATTAAAGGGCCTTACAATCTAAACATATATAACTACGTTTGTGTATTTATGTTATATATCCGAATGACTGCTCTTTGTAAATCTCATTAGTTAAATACAACACATCTTAGCACAATAAATACAATGTCAATAAGAGGCATCATTATAACAGATTGTTATTAATGAACACTTTTTACGCACACACTTAAGTTTTTTTTTTTGTTTTTAATGAAGGAGGCCTCCTTTTTAATCATTGCTTAGGGCCTCTATATTCATTAGCTGGCCTTGAAGAGCGCACTTAATCATCTAAAGATGTATATAAAAATTACAATAAAAGGTAATACTGTAATAACATTTAAAAGATAATATAACAACGTTTTGTATGAAGTGTAAGAAATTATAAACCGGAAATCAATTATCTCAAATATGCTATTATAACGCGGATGAATACCCGCGCTTCGCTGCGGGGCGTTTGTAACAAACAAAATATTCAATTTTTATAAAGTTCTCATTAAGGACATCTGCAAAAAGCAGTTTGCCGTAAAAATTGTAAATAAGCATGAACACTTGCAAAAAAATCAAAACGAAGACAAAAGATTGGATTTCGTGGATATCACCTTATTTCCAGCATCAGCATCTGGTAGTAGAGCTCGGCAGTGCTCATCCAATCACTTGCAGCATGCTCACATCTGGTCCTGCTCCTTTGCTCTCATTGCTCGCCCTTTAGTTGTTCCTCTAAAGTTTCAAGCTGCAAATATTTTTAGAAAATATGAACACATCAGCGGCCAGCTATACAACATGCATTTTAATAGCAGCCAAACACCAGCAATTATAGCAGGGGACGATAACATTATATTTTATCGCTTCTTTGTATAGCATCTGTAATACTTGCATTTAAACAATATGATCTTTCTGTAACAGAATTGTTGTTTACTAAAAAACATTCTCTGATCAAAACGAAGATGTATGCTCTTCACCATGTTTGTCTCGCAACACTACTCTTGTACTCCATATGTTACACACATTTTGCGTTAAAATCAAAGTGTTTATCTGATTTTTGGATTCTATGGTCATAAAATTAAAGGCAAATCCTAGCTGGTTTAATTGGATTAGTAGATTAATCCATGCTTGTAGCTAGGAACTTGCTGTAATATTTTATTGTCTATTTCTAGAGTATTTTCTTAAATGATTGCTGCTCAAAAAACATACGAATACCGCAACTGAAATGTAAAGAATAATGTACATAAAACCCATTTTATCTCAGTTTGAAGTAAATGAGTTGTTCAGGTCATGCTTTATCTACTTTAATAATATGTGCTCACAAATTTATAGGTAAACTACAATTTTGAGTCAAACTTATAACATTTCAAATGTAATACCGATAATGAAACAATCACCCATGTTCACTTATACGTTATTGTAAGAAAAGTCCTGAAATTCCTGCTCATAAACACTCCAGTCTTTATGAGGTTTTAGAACCTTTCATGTTATATTGCTTATGTTGCCAATTGGTTTTTTCATACCTGACAAAAAATATATGTAATTCTATTTGGACATATGCAGCAGGTCACCATTTATTTCTTAGTTCATCAATTTTTTTAAGGAAGCGAAGTGACAAAAAAGTCCCATCTCTTATATAAAGATACATGGGACACAAAAGGCACATGGACATTCAACTCAATGTTGAGTAGATGAAAGACACATCAGATGTATATCTGGTGTTTGTCACATAGTCACAGGAAACGCCAGCCTACCCGCGATCTCCGTTCCGGATCGCTCGTACCCAAACGCGGTACGATCGCGTTCCGGATCGCTCGGGATCGCGATCTGGGTCGCCAGTTTTCACGTTCCGAAATAACGTTGTTCAAGTTGAAGATTCATGATACATAGAACGAGTTTTTGAAGCAGATCCGGAATGATGGTTGATATTCTTTTTGGGGAAGAAGATATAGTGGAGAGAGAGTGAAATAATAAAAAAATATATATCTAATTGTCTAGTGTGCACACGTGATTGTTTTTTTTTAATGAAATGGGTACTTGTGCCATCACATTAATAAAGAGGTAAATAAATGATAAATTTAGTAATATTATTTTAATTTTGTGACAAGATTTTTTTATACACACTTAAGAATCATTATAAAAGTGATTAAAGTTTTAGTAACTTAATACTCATAACTATTAGTAATATGGTACATTGTACGATATTTGGTACACCGTCTCAAATTATATGGTACATCGAACCGAATCGAACCGAAGCGTACCGAAATGAGTCTACCCCCGCTCGTACCGAATTTTAAAGACCCCGCGAACCGCGTTCCCGTTTCGCGATTGCGTACCGAAGCGTTCCGCGTTCCATGTGACTTTGGTTTGTCAAACCATAATCACTTCTTTACATCAACTAAAACACCTTAAAAGTAAGATGGCTTAACTGATATGTTAATTTGAGTAACCTATATACTTTGTATTGTTTCAGCGAGGTGAGTAACAAAGGTAGTGACCATCTGATTTATAGCTAAATGTTCATATACTTATATAACATGTTTAATAAATGTAGTCATATAGACCATACAAATAGAGTAGCTAACATGTAAAAAGGAGACGCTAATCCAATGTTTACCATTTTCGAAAGCTTGGTCGATTTAAGCTTGTATACAGATTTCAAATAGGGAGTGCCATCGATTCGAGTGTGTGCGTAATAGTAAACTCAGATTCCATAAACTTAATTGGTGTAACGTTGCATAACATACAGTTAAGAAAAATCAGTACATGTTTTTACTTTTCATATTCAGCAATATATGTATGAGTTCCACAGAGACTATTTCGACAATATATAAAAACGACTTCATTCAAGCGAGCGAGAAGAAACAAAGATAAGCTTGTACACTTTTAACTAATGTATGCAAGGTTGTTAGCAGATCATGGATAGAGGTCGTTATACGTTATCGAGAAATGAAACATTGAGATTTGTGGACATACCAGGAAAGCCAACATACAAAGCAGCCAGCTCGCACTCAATTGCTCTTTGGGAGCCTGATCCAATGGCTGATCCGACAACAATATCTTTAACTTCAGTCGGTGGATTGGTATATTTTTTCTCTATTACTGCCTGGTCAAGTACACAAAAGCGATACAAAACTTTTACAGCTTCTTCTTAACAAAATAGAACCTCCCATTAACAAATGATCTGTTTTTTTAGTATTTCCTGCTTTATCACCATCATCAATCTTTGCATCATCAGATCCAGGAAGATACTCCTTTAAATCGTCTTCATGAACTATCCTAAGAGCATTTTTTAAGTTTTCCATCTGCTTCTCCTTACGTGCTGCAAGTTGATGAGTCTGTGTATCTGAATACCTGCACAAACACAAACTTCTTATTAGGACTCGTATAAGCTACACATATTAGTAGATATGAAGTCTTAAAAAAACAAAAAACATATTCAATACCAGATACAATAAAGTGAAACTTACATGATAAACCGATTGAAGCTAGGATCTTAAGGCTGGGCACGAAAGATGCATTGAGTTGACATATTTGCTAAAAAGAACCATAAGATAGCGTCGGTTCGTTCAAGATGGAAACTATTTAGCTCAGACTTGTGGGTACGGGACCAGATAACAATGTACCCGACTCGCCATGGCTGCAAACACGTAGTCGTGCTGCCTCGCCAAGATGCGTGTAATAAACGCATAAACGCTATAGTGTCTTCATCGCCTATAATACCCACCATACAACACGCACATTAACCATGACAAAACATATATAAGGCGGGCTTTGAAACTGCTTGGCTCAGATTTGCGTGTGTGGGCCGGGATTAGAATGTACCCGACCCGCCATGGCTGCAAATACGTAGTCGTGCTGCCTCGCCAAGGTACGTTTAATAAACGCACAAACGCTACAGTATCTTCATCATCGCCTATAATAAACCCTAAATCCAATAATGACAGGTTTCAAAGGGCTGGAATTAGAATGTATCCGACTCGCCATGGCTGCAAACACATAGTCGTGCTACCTCGCGAAGATACGTGTAATAAACGCACAAACGCTACAGTATCTTCATCGCGTATAATAAACCGCAACTTAAATGATGAACAGGTTTCAAAATAATCGATTTTCTCAGGAAACCAAGCATTAGCAACCGGGTGGATTGGATCTGCCAATTTTTTGGAACAACGGATTATTTCACGAAATAGTAGCAGCAAATGCGGAGTAAGTAAAACTTCACAACCTAAAAAGCATTCTAATTATTTCCTAATATCAAAGCAAGTACGATTTTTATGCTATTCAAATAGATTATGCCTATTTACATCCTGTCCTAAAGGTGTTTAAGGTGCTACAAACAGTACAAAATTCACGACTTGGTCATGAACATTAGTTGATTGCTACCAAAAGCCATCCTTAATCAAAGATCACATAATAATGCATAACCCATAGTCACAATGAACCCATTTTATATTCAAGAAACAACTATCCTATGAAATAACACAACCATAAGAAAAGCACGAATGATAAAGCAAAAAAGTAACAATGTTAAACATACCAAACCCAAACAGCCGTGCTTAGTCTTCAGTCCAAATAACCAATTGAAAAAACGATGAAAATTTGTGCCAACAACATCCCCAAAAAATCAGAACACCCAGAAAACGAAACAACCACTTAAGCTCACAAACGTCACCAACTACCAACGCCACACACCATGATTGGCGGCAACGAAGAGATCGGTGGCATCGAAGAGAGTTGTGTCCAGGCGATTTGTGGCTTGCCAAACACCCAACAATACCAACCATAATCACCGTCGTCCCCAAGATTCTTGTGGATGAATATGATTTAGGAGTATGTGGATGAATTAACCTAAATCATTCACCGGAAAAAACTTTGAAAAAACCACACACTAACTACATATAAATCACTAATCACCCAAAATTGTGATTTACAGCTGTCAATCATGCAAAACAAAAGCATTGTTAACCTGGCAATCATGCATAAGAACGACATGCTTAGTGGGAAAGTAATGCGGCGCACTTGAAATTCGGTTTAATAAGCGGGTAAAGACTAAGAGGGATGGGTCAATACGTCGGGTTAACAACTAAAAAAAGCGGGTAAAAAATAAGAGGAATGGGTTAACGGGTCGGGTTAGCAACTAAAAAACCCACAAATGTGAGCTACAAACGGGTGGATAACCGGGCGGGTTGACCCAGCGGGTTGCAACCAGGTATCCCACCTTTTGTATAAATGGGATAATTGTTTCTCATCTTAACCTTAGCTCTAACAAAAGACTTTATACTTATATTAAAAAATATTATGATGTATAGAACGGTATCTTGATTTTTACTTTTCATTACGAAAGTTTATATTTTTGCTATAACGAGGATGACTACCCGCGCTTCGCTGCGGGACATTTTGTCTAAAGCGTTTCTAATTCGCAGAGGGGCTTTTGTATACCATAGCATTGTAGCAACAATCTTGCTTCTTGGGCTGATACCGTAAAAACAGTGAATCCAGATTCATCAGTAAGCTAAGCTCACTCATAACTTCCTTGCTTGTAGGTTCAGAACGCAAAGCTACAGACTCGGCTAACGTGGCTTGGCTATGCATATCAGATGAGGGCAACGGGGCTGTTGGAGCGGGTGTACTATAGACCTGCAAGTCAAAGTATCAGAATTTATATAGATTCATTAAAAAATATAGTAAGTTGGATTGTTAGCAAACACATAACAACGCTCCTTCCTCCCGATTACCCAAACACACTGATAACTCTTTCCTCCCAAAACTCTTAATTAAAAAAAACGCAGCTTAAGGTGTAGTCTTACACATATCTGCTACAAACAAATTATACGCTTACTCATGAAACAACATTCTAAGGTAATGCATACATGATATATCTAACAATATCAATGATCAATAGTTCAAACTAACTCAATCTCTTATCACCAACCGGGTACTTGCAAGTTCAAATTTTTATCAAGGATTAAACTATCATAACGAATAAAGTGTGTCTATAATCTACACAAAGCACACACTATTTTCATTGTTTCTAATAATTAATACAATGGTTTATATACTAAAAAAAGTGGCTAGTATTTCATTTGTATGTTGGCACTGACGTTTATAATAGTATTGGCTACACATATTTTTTGTTATCTGGAAGCTTGAAAAACTCTAAGTTCACAGTTTATAAAAAAGCTCACATCTATCAGTTTTGAAAACAAAAGCTGCATAAGGATGTATATTTCATTTTGGCTATTCGGAAGCTTTAAAAACCACAGAAATCATGTATAAACTCCATTCTAACAAATTTCCATTTTTTTCTCTGTTTGCTATTCACTGAACGTACCTCTAAATGAGAAGCGTGCAATCTCTCAAGGGTTTTAGATGCATTGTCATCGACAACTCCTCTTATATCAATTTTCTCAAAACTCTTTCGCATTATTGCATACTTGATACTGTGCAACATTATCTCAAACTACAATCGCCAGCTATGCTCCTGAAGACGTACGGGCTGCGATGCCATGATATTTTTGCTTCGACAGCCGAAAAATGAGAGAAAATCCACTGCAAATGTGTTACAATATAAAATGGTAAGTCCAAACAGCCTCTTAATTGACACAATAGATGTGGAATCTCTATCTATTTACCAACCGAAGGCAAAGGCCTTTCCAAATGTAAAGGGTTGCTTCGTCCAGGTATACTTTTAAAGTTAAATGAACAATTTGTTGTACCTCGCTGTTACATCGCATCCAGAATCCCACTTTGCAGCTTCTAGCCTCAAATAGCCAAGTCAGGTGTAGGAAGGAAGATAAGCATCCTAATCCTTATTTTTTCTGCCATCGACCTATCATGGCATGAAAATCCACATAAGCTACAAAGATCGGAACTGAAGTATATATTTTAAGGTACTTTAAATAAAGAGAAGTAATACAGTTGTTGAAGATGGTTTTTGGAAATGCTTATTTAAGTAGTTATCCGCTCGCCCCTAAAGTAGTACGCCGCTCAACTATATGTTCGCAATCTTGAATATCAGCTACAATCTGCCTCCTGAAAGAAAACGTAGAAATACGATAAAATAAACTCAACGACTCAGAAACGATGCAGCAGACGGAATGAACTAAACTTGTGGCAAAAAAATGCACTTGCAGACGAAATAAACAAAACTGAGCTTGCAAATGAAACAAAAGTAACCTTGTAGCCAATGATCAGTACCTGTTACAGCAAAACCTCTTTCGTATTCTCTAAACGTTTACTTGTTTTCGCCTTTGTTGCTTCGTACCTTGTTTTCTCCTCTTTCTGGTATGCTCATTTTACGCCTGGCATGTGTTGTTTTCATTCGTTGAGCTGCCGACATGGCTGCACAACAAACCCGGATGACCTGTAAAGAGTTACCAGCCCAACAAAACCTTCTCATCGTGTACATCTAACTAAGCCGATAAAAATAAAGGTGATAAATGGTCAAGTCCATTTAACTTCTGAAAAATAATCTCATGTCTCAGCGATTGAGATGCAAACATACATGCTACTTTCGGATGCTTAACATGTTATGTAAGCTAGCCTAGAGAATGTTTTTATACATGGATATTCTAGTAGGCATTACTGGTTATAGAGAGTGATTGACAATACCATACACAGTTATACAATTTCCAAATCTAAAGTCGGCCTACTAAAAAACCATCTCTTTTTGGCGAGTAATATACTACACCAGCAACAACTCTATGTGCATCATCTTGATTGCTTCTAAAGTAACTCATCGTGTCTTAAGCACGTTTTGCTCATATAAAATCCATCATACGATATAGGTTATCAAGGTCGACCCATATTTAGACAAAGGTACAAAAAGACATTTCATTTTTAGATTTGCTTTTTTGAGTTTTACCACTTTTGAAACAGGTTTCTTTGTTTTATCCCAACTTGACCCATGATACTTTTTCTTTTCAATAAGCATACAAAACATATTAGGAAGAGGGCAGATTGGTAACTGTATTTTAAAAAACTTATCAAATGCTGCAGAAAGGGTTGTTGGATAATCAAAAAGCACACCATCAACAACAAACATGGTATTTGTGTTGCAACTTCACCAACTGGTACAAAACACAAAAAAAAGAAGGAATCCAAACCAAAAACACAGACCACAACACCCTTATTTTCTCCCAAAGACGGCGGAGTCATCACAGCCTGAAACAATTGCTGCCACTATCCCAAACGAAAAGACACAATTAAAACCAATACGGGTGCATACTGGAGAAGTAGCCAAGCCAGGAATTAGTTTGGTTTGGGTCATCATCGCCTTTATAAAATAGAAGGTAAGCTCAGACTAAACCAACACGGCTGCATACTGGAGAAGTAGCCAATCCAGGAATTAGTTTGGTTTGGGTCATCATCGCCTTTATAAAATAGCAGGTAAGCTCAGACCAAACCAACACGGCTGCATACTGGAGAAGTAGCCAAGCCAGGAATTAGTTTGGTTTGGGTCATCATCGCCTTTATAAAATAGCAGGTAAGCTCAGACCATTTTAATAATAAAATATTCTAAACTTTCCCAACAATTGTATATAGTTATAACACATGAATGTGAGCCACAATGCCATAAAGAGCTGCAACACATTAAAACATCTAGAACGGTAATAAGCATGCTAAGGAAGCAGGAAACGGCAAGCAACCATCAGCAAACGCACGCAAACATCAGCGAACGCACGCAGGCAGCGGAAGATGGGGCTTAGATCTGCAAAATGTAGGAGCGGGACCAAACACACGCCATGACTGCCAAGCATATCATAAATGGTTTGGTGGTTTCGGCCAGCTTATATGGGCCAGATTTCCTGCGTATGTGTTTGTGGAGGTTGCTGAGGCGAGAAACTCTCGCACTCGACCATCCATCCACCATACACAGCAAGAGCAAATTGAAGAGTGTCATCAGCCGCAACCAACACCACCAAAAATATAAACGGCCTCAAGTTACATAAGATAGTATCATCTTAAAACGACCCAATGTCATGGGTGCGAGCTTGTTGTTCTTTTTTCAAAAGCGACTCAGATATGTGGCAATTGAGCTGTTCACGGTTGCACATGCTACCTTTTCAAGTAGCTATTACCATCCGCATTGCCCCGCCAAAATGCATATCAGCTTTCCAAACATCGATGTTGCCCACATTTACATTTCATCATCACATCCTCTTTCATTCTTACCATTAAACCAAGCATATGTATATAAAAGCACCAAATCAGCAAGCCCGCGTTTAACAAAGAAAACACATTTATGCCAAAGCAACATATTTTCCCGGAGAACCCATAAAAACATATAAACGGAATCAAACACACGCCGTGGCTGCAATCACATCACATGTGTGGTTGCCCCGCCAAGATACATGTGTGGTCCGCCTTCTATTCTTGTATGCTCCCTAAGAAAAATACATGTATATTCATTCAAAATGTGTGCAAAGCAACAACCTAATAAGTATGCTACTAAACATTTAAAATTTGTCGCCTAGTGTTGTAAGTCGCTTCATATGCTCTGTTAGTTAGTTATTTGGCTTAGATTTTCAAGTGCGGACCAGGTAAAAGGTCATTCGACCCGCCATGGCTGCAAACACCATTTTGATGGCGATGCCCTGCCAAGATACGGGTCGGTTTCACCTGGCACGAACGCACAACAACATAAGTATCTTCATCGCCTATAATAAATTTCAAAGTAATTTCATAAATAAGTATTATCAAATAGGCGAACAACCGAAAAAAAGAATATATCTGCCGTGGGTGTGGTCAAATGACTCATTTATGCAGAACAACCCATTTTATGAACAAAGTAAATTCCCAATTAAGTTTACCCGTAACAACACTCAGAGAATTCAGTTTCCCAAATAGCTAATTGCAAACAGCAGCAGCAAGGTAGCTTGCAAAACAAATACCTCAAAACCGTTGCCTACAAACACAATAAGCAAGATAACCTGCAAAAACCGAGATTAACAAAGTCCCCTAATTTCAAAATTATTATCACGAAGCCCTAATTTCAACATAAATAAAAACTGAAAATACAACATGCATACATCTAATAATTTAAAACAATGACTCGTATCAAGAATCATATCTCCAATCTTCCCCAAATTAATACCCTCAAGCTCCATCTTTAATCTTGCATAGCTAAATCTCTAAAATCATTTTTTTAGCTGATTAAACTAATGGTTTTGAAGTGTGTATTAGATGAGTTATGATTTTGTTGATATTATTGCAAAGTCAAGGTGAGATCCGACTGTTTTCAGAGAGAGAGAGAGAGAGAGGTGAGTGGTAGAATGGGGAAGAAATACTGGGGGCGGTGGATGAAGACACGTAACCACAAAGCAAGTATGTGTTTGCAACGGCGGTGTAAAATGGAGAAAGATCTGGAAATGGGGCGGTGGAGTTAACTGGAAGGGGGAGAGTATCAAGTTGGTTGGGTCAAACCCGTATTCCCACCGGGTCAACCCTATCACACACACATAAACCGGTTCGGGTAAAGAATGGAGCACCGACGAATTTTTTAATAATATTTTTAATAATAAAATATTCTAAACTTTCCCTCTAATTGTATATATTTATAATATGGGAAATTTACATGTATATCCTTCTCAAAAGTTGATATTACATAAATATCTTTCTTAATTTTTAATATAGAGTCATGTTGTAATATCTAACGAATTCACAATAATAAGTGTCGTAGCTAAAAGAACGAAATTATGCGTAAGCTTACACTATAACTGATAGTTAAAAATGTATTATAGCAACTATTGAAAGTTGAAACTAAAATATAGTATTTGTGGAAACTAAAAGGGGGGTTGAATAGTTTACATGTTCGTTTTACGTTTTAAAAGTTTGCTTTCAAAATACTTAGATTCGAGTTGTATGTTCGACCAATCAACAATATGAATCAACAATGTAAATATCTAAATTAATACTAAATAATAATGACAACAATATAAAGAGATAAGGAAATGAATAATCAAACCAAGACGCCAAGATTTATAGTGGTTCGGCTACGAAGCTCCTCTTCGCCCTACTCCACTCCCCGAGTATCCTACTCGAGATTTCACTATGTCAACAAGCTCCCTTTAGGCGGAGAAAACCGTTTACACGTCGCTTACGTTATTTTCCGACACTAAGCTAAATGTCGAGTCCTAATCTTAGCTAGAACCAATCTACCACTTCACAAGCACTACACAATTACAAGATCTACACTATCGGATTTACACACAATCCGAATCACACAATTTCACAAGATAATTACAATAGAGATTTGATACTTAGAAGAAGAGAGGAGAGATCACTAAATAACAATTCATTTCTTGGCGAATACGAATGTTCTTCTCTTGCACTTGATAGAGATGAGAGGAGAGATGAGAAGAATAGATTGGATCACATGAAACAAGATCAAACAATGTTAGTGATCAAGAGATTTAGTAAGAGAAAGAAGGTTTTTAGTGAGAGAAGGAACACTGGAAAAATTCGTGCAAAGAGGTATGTTTTTCTGCCAGAAATAGTGCAGTATTTATAGACTGGATTTCCAACGGCTAGCTGGCGGCGGTCCCAGATATATCTGGGGGCCGCCAGGCCTATAAGAGGGCCGCCACTAGACTACGCTTCTGTTTTTGTCTTTTTGTGGAGAAAGTTGTATCTGGTATAGAAGCTTCCATTTTGGGGGGAAAACCAGATTCAAATTTTATTATTTAAATAAAACATTTTCTTTTATTCAAAAATATTTTTGTATATTTATTTTGTAGAAATACTTTTGTGAAAATGTAATGGTTAAGGAAGAAATATTTTCTTGATCACTAATCATGCTTAATGATTTGTTTGTACATACCTTAAGTGATCACTAATCTTAAAAATGGAATTTTACGATTAATAATTTGTAAACGTTTTTTTTATCTTAAACGTTTTTACATTTTGTTATTATCAAAATGTTGAGATGTCGAAAAATATAAATAACGTTTTTAGACATTATTTGTTTTAACAATCTTTCTCTTTTTGATGCTGACAAAATATAAACTCATTTTGTATAAAATTAAAGGTTTCAAATTATTAATGAGTTTCATTCCATTTCTCTCCCTTTTTGTCGAATTCAAAAAGGACGATCGTCGAATTGTTGTAGAAAGAAAGAAGTCGACGATATCAAGACTCCCCCTTGATGTAGGCTCCCCTCGTTTGGGGCACCAAGGGATCGATCTTACAAAAATTGTTGGCTACAAAACAAAGTTAGAGGAACAAGTGCAAGACAAATATCTTTTCAACAAGTGGCAATATAGCAATGCATGCAAGTCAACAACAAAGTAGTTCCATTCAACACTTAAGAAACCGATACAAGAAATATACTTAAGAAACCAATACCGTAGTGGTATGAAATATAAAATAGATAAAGTAAAAACATATTAAGACATAGAACTAGACTAGTAGATTCTTGAAGTCTAAGAGATGCCACGAACAACAGATGGGTTGTTTATTATTTAAACGAATTAAGCATTCTAAAATGGTCAATTATGGTGAGGAGGTTGTTATTGAGGAGGGGAATTAAGTGGAAGGACCAATGATGATTAAGATCAATTCTCAATATATCAAATAGATCTCGGGTTTGCAAGCAACAATGGCACAACCCCGAGTGAAAGTTTACTTGATCTAAAGTAGGTGAAGGGATACATGGTGAAGTAGAAGGTGAAGGTGGTGAAGGGGGAAGATTATGACCTTGTCTCCAAGGTTCGAGAATGACCCTTTGGTGTTTTCGTGAGTAGTTACGAGGGGATTTGCTAGAGGAGGACATGAGGATTTTGAAAAGAAATGAAAGATTTAGAAGAAAAGAGGTGATTGAGTGTGAGAAGGATGAATGAAGTAATGTTGTTAAATAGAGGAATTTTAAGCAAAGCATGGTGCTTGGAGAAGTATGCATTTAAAAGGTGAATGATGTTCATACATAGAAGAATTTTAGGAAATGCATGGTGTAAGGTGAATAAAGATTCTAAAGAGTGTTTTGTTCAGAAAGGAAACAATGGCTGGACCTAGGGTGAATAGGGTCAAAGTTTCCAAAAAAGAGGAGACAGGAGTATTTCGTGGTTCCCCTGATGGCGGTCCCATAAACACATGGCGGTCCCATATATATTTGGGGGCTGCCAATTGTTTTGGGGGCCTTTTTCTAAGGAATTATGAGATTCTCTAGAATTTTCTTTGGGGAATTGGCAGCATTTCCTATATTTTCAAGAATCATATGTTATAGCTTTGTAACTAATATCCAGATATAGACATGTAATGCACATAAAGATTCACGAAGTGACATATAGCCAATATAACTCGAGTACTAGTGTAACTGAGATAGAAGTCAAAGTGATATTACATAGCAATAATAGTACGTATGTCTAGCATATTATGGTGGACAAAGAGAAAAAGAAAAATTAGTAAGATATAGAAATATCTCAGACACTTGTTGAGGTATCTGAATCATTACTTGTGACTTCTTTAAAAGATATGGAGATGATTACTTAAAGATGATTAGGATGAACCAAAGGTTTCATGGATGGCCAATACAGTATATATTTTGATTTTTATAGATGAGGATTAGTTTTGATGAGGTGATCATATAGACGATTCAGAATCATTCCATATGGCATTGGAGAGTTTGGTTGATTTTTAATATTTTCAACTCGTTTGGTTAGAAAATAAGCAAAGTTAAAGGGAGTACTTGTTAGAATGTAATACATTATGTGACATGATGATGCAGGAAGAAAATTGAAGTTATTTTAAATGCCAAAGGCATTGTCTTGAATGATTTCATTCCAATATCTCATGTCGTGACGAAGCTCTTCTTTGAGAAATTTGTTTGGAAAAATGGTTTGTCTAGTTGTTGTGATAGATTGAATAATTTCATTTGGTGTTGGAATGTATGTTTGGTAAGGGGTGTTAGATTCTTGATTAATTCTCAAAGAATCGAGGGACGAATCCTCGAAGTAAGAACATTCTCCTTCACATGGAATGGAGAGAATTGAGGCAAATGACTCGAGTGAAAATTTAAATGTTCTTTTTAATGCCCAAAATTTTAAAAATATAATTTGATTATTGTCTCTGGTAATTTCTATTGAAGAATAGAATTCAAGCAGAAATCTTGGGCAAATCCCTTTGTGAAGTTCATATATTTTTAGAAGTTTGATAATTTGAAACGTGATTTGAATATTATCAT
The DNA here is from genome assembly GCA_026074375.1 of Tanacetum coccineum. Taxonomy (NCBI): domain Eukaryota; kingdom Viridiplantae; phylum Streptophyta; class Magnoliopsida; order Asterales; family Asteraceae; genus Tanacetum; species Tanacetum coccineum. Next base: position 7,375 of record BQNB010079900.1, on the reverse strand, counting down.
ATTTAGTAGATTCAGGAGATACTAGACGACCTTCATGAATTGTTCTACATTCTAGGTTTCGAATGAAGGGTTTTAAGTTATTAGGAAGATAGTTTCATTTGAGATTGTTGGAATGTATGATTTGGTGTACCGTAGTTCTTCTTCCAATGTCATATCACCTAATTAAGAGAGTGACAATTTTAGTAAGGTTCCCTCATTGAAAGAGGTATCTAGTGTGTGCCTAAATATGAAAAATATAGAGTAACGATTAACTCGACCTAGAAATAAAATCCTAAGAGTTAACCCGAACGCTCCTTAATTTGATTTTGCTCATCCAAACATGTCGAAAATTACATATGAATTATGTATCTTGAATTTTGTTAATGAGATCATTATGCATGTGTTTAAGTTGTATTAACAATGCATAACAACAATTTTATTGTGTTCCTAACGTGAGTGATTTGAAAATAAAATTGGGGTTTTGGTTCGAAATCAATTTTTCGACAAACTCACTAGTGTATGTAAATCCTATGACTAAGGGAAGCATATTAGTTATACATTATATCCTAGTAGTCCTAATTGTACAAAATTGAAAGAAAATGAAAAATCCCTAATTTTAACTTTTTGTGTTCATCATGAATCCTAGACTCAAATTGAAAGAAAATAGATGAAATGACTTACAATTGATGATCTTTATGATGTTTGGAATGATTATTAGTCTTGATTTGATTTTCAATTAGTGTTTTAGTGGTTGATTTTGAGTTTTGGTAGTTTTGGTTTTGTGTTCGTCGCACCAGCAGGAAGAGGGGGTGTTTGGTTTTGAGTTTTGAAATTTTTTGACAATGTGCAGATAATAGGTGTCTGCTGGTGGCAGTCCCATATCGATCAGGGGGTCGCCCGAAAAGGGTTTGGGGCCGCCTGAGATATAGGAGCCGCCCGTATTACATGTTTTTGGACTTTTATATTTTGACACGAATTTACAAGGAAGAGTGACTAAGTTTTTTGCATTTTGCGAATTAAAAATATTTAACAAGCTTCGGATGAAGTTGTTAAATTGTCACGACTCAGAATGGAATGCGGACTAGAATCGAGACTAGAAGAAGGAGAAGCGGACTAGTACGACTTATGGAATTTGTTCCATCATTCATGAACCAAGACGTAGAGAGTCAAACGATTCACGTTTAAGGGGTTTAGTAAGAATGTCGACAATGTTGTTGACAGACGACACTTTTTCGATAGAGATATGTCCTTTCTGGACATTATCACGAAGAAAGTGGTGACGAATTTCGATATGTTTGGTTCGAGAGTGTTACATTGGGTTTTTTCTAAGGTCAATCACGCCTTTATTGTCGCACATGATCGGGACGTCATCGAGTCGAACGTCGTAGTCGATAAGAGCTTATTTCATTTATAGTGCTTGTTGACATGCCTTTCCGGCGCTTACGTATTCTTCGAGAACCAAGATGTCAAACAACATCCCACGAACATACAAATACCGCTAGTGCTCTTTCGGTCCACATAATCTCCCGCATGATCTGAGTCGGCATATACTACTGTTTCTACGCCGGTCCCCTTAGGATATCATAATCCTAAGTGCGTAGTGCCTTTAATGTATCGAAAGATACGCTTAACCGCTTCAAGATGAGAGGTTTTAGGAGCCTCTTGGAAGCGGGCACAAAGGCAGACACTAAACATGATATCAGGCCTACTTGCTGTTTGTGATAACCGGTAATATTTCCAGGGTTAAGTATTATAATATATTATAGTTTTGTATTTTGAAGTCTTTTGATCTTGTCAGTTTTCCTGATGAAAGCTGAAAAGTTGACTTCTGTTGGCTATTTTGCGTAAAAGCGGTTTTGGTTTAACCGGGAATTCGGTGAAGTTATGAGTTCGTAAATGAATCATTTATGATTCGTCTTTCTTTTTTAGAGTGGTTCTGAAGTTTTCAGTGCTTTCCGAGAAGTCTTCTCGCGTTTAGCAAAAAATCATCATGCAGCGCGTATTTCTTCGAGAACCAAGATGTCAAACAACATCCCATGAACGTACAAATACCGCTAGTGCTCTTTCGGTCCACATAATCTCTCGCATGATCAGAGTCGGCATATACTACGATTTCTATGCCGGTCCCCTTAGGATACCATAATCCTAAGTGCGTAGTGCCTTTAATGTATCGGAAGATACGCTTAACCGCTTCAAGGTGAGAGGTTTTGGGAGCCTCTTGAAAGCGGGCACAAAGGCAGACACTAAACATGATATCGGACCTACTTGCCGTTAGGTATAATAAACTACCTATCATTTGCCTTCGATACTTCAGTACTATTCTACCGACTCATTACTTTTCGTCTTTCGTGAGTTTTGTATCTGAGGACATGGGCGTTTTCATTGGTTTAGATTCTTCTAGCCAAATTTCTTTAGCATTTCTTTAATATATTTAGATTGATTAAAGAAGATACCAACTTCCATTTGTTTTATTGTAAATCAAAGGAACCAAGTTAAGTTCACCATCATGATCATCCTCAAACTGTGATGCATGATTTTTGGCAACATTCATCACACAGTCTTGACAAGCACGAGCAGAAATAATGTCGTCGACATATATTTGAACGATGATGAGTTTGTTTTTAAACTTTTCTTCTTGGTAAAATGTTACAATTTGACATGTGTTATCACCATTCTCATTTTGTATTTATATTTAATAAGAAAAGATTTTAATCTATCATACCAAGCTTTGGGTGTTTGTTTAAGAGCGTATAAAGCTTTCTTAACTTTATAAACATGATCCGGTTTTTCAAAGTCAATGAATCCTGGAGGTTGTTCTACATATACCTCCTCATTGATAAACCATTCAGGAATGCACTTTTTACATCCATTTGGAATAGCTTAAAATCTACGTAGCATTTGGTATGCATGAATCGAGGCTGAAATGAAATGAATCATTATGGTGAAATGAAAATAATTTGTTTGTTTTGAGTTTTGTAATGGAATGGTTCATTCATTGGTTCATTCCATTACGTCTGTTACCACCAATTTCATTACATAGCCAACCCCTAGTTTTTTTTCATTCCATTACGACATGGAATCATATTTTGTCATATTTCATTTATTTCATTCATTTCCAACATTAATTGCCTCATACCAAACAACATACATGAATGTTATATTCCATTTTAACATGGCAACCAAATAGGTAAATGAAACAGTAATGACTCATTCAATTACTATGTTCATTCCATTACACCATTGATTACATTCCTTTACTAGTTCATTACGTCTAACCAAACACACCCCTAAAGCACAAGCATAAGCTAATAGTATTCTAATATACTCAAGTCTAGCAAGTGGGGCGATGCCCTCTTGTTGATTATAGCCTTGAGCAACTAACCTAGCCTTATTTCGAGAAACAATACCGTTCTCGTCTAACTTATTTCTAAACACCCACTTAGTTCCTATGATTGTCATATTCCTATGTTGTGGAACTAACTCCCAAATGCCATTAGCAATGAATTGATTTAATTCTTCTTGCATGGCGACTATCCAACTTTCATCCGTTAAGGCTTCATTTATATTTTTTAGGTTCTATAGTTGATATAAAACAAAAGAAGTTACTTTGGTTTTATGCTTGTGATCTAAGGGTTCTTTGGTTAAGGTTTCCTATGACATTTTTTAATGGATGGTTCATAGATTCCTTAATATTGACTATTTCGTCAATCTCTAAAGTTTCATCCTCAATGTCATTTTCTAAGTTTTTCTTTTCGGTAACCTTAATTGCTTCTTCTTCATCTAAGTCATCATCCACCGAGGGTGATGTATTAGAGGGTGGAGGAGTTTCATTGAAGGTCACGTTGAGTGATTCTTCAACTTTCCTAGTATGTTTATTAAGGATGATGTAGGCTTTACTATTTTAGGAGTAACTTAGAAAGACACCTTTGTATGACTTTGGGTCAAACTTGGTAAGGTAGTATTTAGTGTTTAAAATGAAGCACTTGCTTCCAAACACTCTAAAATAATCAAGAGTAGGTTTCCTACATCTCAAGGAGTTCGTAAAGTGTTTTTCCTAAGATGGCTCTAATTAGGATTCGGTTGAGAATGTATGTTGAAGTATCTACGGGGTTACGCCAAAACTTTTGTGGTAACGATTGTTCATTCAACATAGTCCTACTCATTTCTTGAAGTATCCTATTTTTCCTTTCAACCACACCATTTGATTGAGGTGTGCGTGGAGCCGAGAAATTATGTGTAATTCCATTGGCATTACAAAACTCTCCAAATTGAACCTCATTATAAAATTCTCTACCGTGGTCGGTTCTTATTGACACTATTGTACATCCTAATTGGTTTTGAATTTCTTACTAAATATTTCGAATTGATTAAAGGCTTCGGTTTTATCCTTAAGGAATCTAGTCCAAGTGTACCTAGAGTAGTCATCTACTATGACTAAGATCTATATGAAGGAGTTCTAAGCATCTAGTCGTTGAAACTATATTCTTAGCTTTGTGACTAGCGTGAGCTTGTTTTCCAATTTTGCAAGCATCATAGAAGTGTTGATCAAACTTAAGCTTAGGTAAGTTTCTAACTAATTCCTTAGATGCTAACGATTGAATGAGACGCATATTTGCGTGACCTAATCTCCTATGCCACAACATGGAATTTTCATCAATCGTTGCTAGACAAATTTGGTCTTTAGGCTTATTTCTTAATTTCATCACATATAAGCCTTTCTTCCTAATACCTCTACCTATGACCTTACCATCCTTAGTGATTTCACTATCATGTTCAGAGAAAGTTACTCTACACTTATTATCACATATTTGTCCTATACTTAACAAGTTAAATCTTAAGTTATCTACATGTTCTACATTATCTATTTTGAGAGAGTCATTCGAAATCATACCTTTGCCAATGATGTTACCGCGAAGATTGCTACCAAAAATAACATTACCTCCATTGTATGCCTTGTAGCTTGAGAAGAGCTTTCGGTTACCCGTCATGTGTTTGGAGCATCCGCTATCCTTTATCCACTCATCGGGTTCCAAGTCGACTCCAAGGCATATCTATTTATATAGGACAATAACTCAAACATTTGGTCCCCAATATCTCATGGGTCTAAAGTTGTTAGTGCTAAACATCCCTTGCATTTGATGCAATTGGTTGGGATGTGGAAATGGAAGACACATTTCCCATGGCATGTAACTTTGACGTTGGAAGTTGTTCTAAGTTACGGGAAAGCCGCGAGGTTGTTTTTGTCGACCAACGTTCCTTTTTGGATGCGGTGTCTTAGGACAAGAATAATTATTATCGACTCTTCTAGGTGGTGGAGTTTTTGATCTAAGATTAGGTTTTGAAAATCCGACTTCGGGTTTTAACAATGGCTTATAAAGTTGTTTAACTTCATTATCACTAGCAACGAGAACTTTGATGTTGTTTACTATTATGTGTTTTGGTCTAGGACCCAAAATAGATTTTTGAAAAGACACATTTTTCTCAGATCCAGGCGTACTGACTGGTGGCGGTCCCATAATTGCTTTGGGGGCCGCCTGTACACTATAGGGGCCGCCCATATTTATGGGACCTCCATCAGAAGACGCCTTTTTCTGGGCTTTCACAAATTTTATTTTCTTAGTTCCACTTGATGATGCTTCAAATGAATTAAATCCTAAACCTAATTTTTCTCCGAAGGGTTTTTGATTACTTAACATTTCATTTAGACAATGTGTACTCTTTTCAAATTTAGTTAATCTAATGGCTTCCTCTTTGAGTTTTTCATTCTCAATTTTAAGCATATGACACTTTACACATTCGAGATCAACTCCCTTGTTTTTCTCGAGTGTAGACACTTTTTCTATTAGAATACTGAATTCTTTTTCTAAACTATTTCTAGTGGCTTTTAATCTTTTGTTTTTAGTGATTATCTTTAAACTCATTTTGCATAGTTTATCATATTCATTATCTAAAACTAAATCATCTATTGATGAGTTTTCATCACTAAAGTAAGAGGAATCGAAATATACCTCATTTGATGCTTGAGCTACTAGACACGTTTCGTCTTTGACCTTTTCATCATCTTCTTCACCGCTATAACTCCAAGAACCTCCGACGAAAGCTCTTTGGTTCTTGTCTTTCGGTGGTTTTGGACATTCTCTAATAAGATGATTTGAATCACCGCATCTAAAACATTTTCTATCATTTTTGCCGTTCTTGTCATCCCGGCTTCTTTGGAACGTCTTTTTGTCGTTCCGAGGTTGTATCACGAATCTACCTCTTCTCTTAAAGAACTTCTTAAAGTCTCTAACCGCCATGGCGTATTCTTCGTCTTTACTTTCGGAAGTCGAACACTCCTCATCACTAGATTTTTTTTAGCCTTTAAAGCAAGAATTTTCTTTCTCCCTTAGCTTTGACTTTCAGAATCTTTCTTGATGATCATCTCATGAACTTTGAGATTCCCGATGAGTTTATCAAGTGACAGTGATGTTAAGTCTTTCGACTCTTCAATCGTCGTGACCTTTGCTCTCCATTTAGGATGTAGAGCCCTAAGAAACTTTCTAACATAATTCTTGCTAGAATAACCTTCATCAAGAGCTTTTAGACTAGTAATGTTAGTATTAAATCTAGCAAACACACTATCTATAGATTCGTCTTCAGAAATGACGAATTGTTCATATTGTTGTACCAAACGGTCAATTTTGTTATCTTTGACTTGGTTATTACCTTGACGGGTGATTAACAAAGTTTTCCAAATTTCTTTTGCCTTATTACACATGAAAATTCTTTCATATTCTTTTCTTGGCAAAACATTGTAAATAACTATTTTGGCTTCGTTATTTTTCGCAAGTTTATTTTTAAGATCATCACTTTGTTTTTCAAAAGGAATAACCTCATCTAATTTGGTTTTCGGATTTTGTTGAATAGGTTGAAAATCACCGTTAGTAATAACATGCCAAAGATCAAGATCTTTTGATTTAACATATGTGTCAAATCTATTTTTCCAGTAAATAAAACTATCACTTTTAAAAAGTGGTGGTCTTTGCATGGATTGCCCTTCTAGATATTTGTCGGAATCCATAGATCGATCCAAGCTTTAAAATACAATATATTTTAGAAATATTGAGTGACCTTGGCTTCTGATACCAATTGTGGAAACTAGAAGGGGGAGGGTTGAATAGTTTACAGGTTTGTTTTACATTTTAAAAGTTTGCTTTCAAAATACTTAGATTCGAGTTGTACGTTCAACCAATCAACAATATGAATCAACAATGTAAATATCTAAACTAATACTAAATAATAATGACAACAATATAAAGAGATAAGTAAAGGAACAATCAAACCAAAACACCAAGATTTATAGTGGTTCGGCTACAAAGCTCCTCTTCGCCCTACTCCACTCCTCGAGTATCCTACT